>CM056051.1:16747683-16902683 GCA_029574335.1 Rana kukunoris
TAATAGATTTTTACATATAGGCTACAGATGATGTTGGGAGATACTAGAGTAACTTATAATCTTACCGCTTTCATTGAATAGGATTGGCCGCGTAAACATCGTTTTAAGGCAACGCCTACAACGTGTTTTTTTCATACCACTTTTGAGTTAGAGGAGGAGGTCTAGTGCTAACATTATTGCTCATCGCTCTAACGCACGCTATGATACCTCAATGTGTGGGTTTGAAGGATGGTTACATATGGGGGTGGGACTTGCATGCGTGTTCGTCTGAGTGCGAGCTGACACTAGGGACAGCGGAGATTTAAATTTCCTTTGTTATTTTTTTTTTTTATAGCATTTTATTTTTTGCACTTGTTTGTCCCTTTGTTTGTATTAATTCACTTTTCTTTCCTATTACAATAGGAATGTAAACATCCCTTGTAATAGGACTAGTGTGTGAAAGGTCCTCTTTATAGAGAAAGGCGGGGTCAATTAGACCCCACATCTGTCCTCCAGGCTGGAAAGCATGGAATTGGTAAAAAAAAACATCTCATGCTTTCAGCTGCAATCATGTTCGTTCAGCACAGTAGCGTAGTGTGTAGCATGTTCACCTAGCAGCAAAAGGTTGCTGGTTCGAATCCCGCCCGTGACACTATCTGCCTGGAGTTTGCATGTTCTCCCTGTGCGGGTTTCCTCCCACAATCTAAAAACATGCTGTAAATTGGATCCTGTCTAAAAAAGCCCTAATATGCAGTAGATATTTAGGTTTTGTGCTGCCCTAGCCTGACCAAATTTGGCACCCCCCTAATAGAAAAATGACCCACCCTTCCTGTCAAGGCCACACCCTGTTTTTTTTATGACCCACCCAGGAAATTTCAGGGGACACACACAAGTTCTGTGGGGGACTTGGGGGGCCCTTAATTTGCCTAGTTTTTCGATCACTTCCTGTTTGGCTATGGGGCAGGAAGTGAAGGCCAATCTCCCCAAACGGACAGGGATAATACAAAATAAACTGACAGAGCTTCTAACCCCCCCCCCCCCCCCACCAACTCTATCCAAAATGAAAGAAATCCAAAAAATAAAAGTGATGATTATTGTTCCAGTTTAACCCCCAAATTTCAGATCATTTTATTGAGAGGCTTAAGAAAATATAACCATGCCAATAGGCCACGATCCAGCGTTGCTAATATGTATGAATGTGTGTTAGGGACCCCCACAAACACCACCCAATGTTAAATCAACTATTTTCTTGTTTGTTTTGGGGATGCCTGCACCCCTGATAGGGTAAAGACACCTCACAAATGTTGTCACTTTCTACTTAATTCATTCACATTCCTGCCACACAGCCAAACAGGAAGTGAGGGAAACACCTGAGTAATGTTTTGTTGGGGACACACAGATCAATATAAATAGTTTCCCATTTTGGAAATGGCATTTTGCTGTGTACACCCCAAATTAGTAGGAATCTTGGACTTTGGGGTCCATTTACTAAAGGCAAATCCACTTTGCACTACAAGTGGACAAGCAAGGGAAGAAAACTCAAAACTTGGCGGGATTGGAAGTAAAAACCATCAGTGCTTCCCTTCTGATTTTCATTGCCTACGCTTCTACTGCAGAGCGGCTTTGCCTTTACTAAACCCCAAAGTAACTAATCATTTGGGGTGTACACTGCAGTGCAATTTGCTTAATGGTGACACTAGTTAGATTGACCTGTGCCCCGAAGAAAAGACCATTGGTAGGGTTTTAACCTCACTTCCTGTTCAGCTGTGTGACAGGAAGTGAAGCCAATTTTAGGAAAAGGGACACAAAGCCCAACCTAAAAACACTAGCAGGGGTTCTAACACTCAATTGGCTTCCCTCAAACAACCCACAATTAGAATAGGATTGTCTTGTGCTAGTTTCAAGCACAGCGCTGTAAATCAGCACTTCAAGCCTGTCCAAAAAAAAAACACACCACCCCCCCCCCCCCCCACTCCAACAGGCCCTGTTTGCAGCTTTTCCTACATCTTGCACATGTGCTTTAAAAAGTCAGTCTGGACATCAGTTCTAGGAAACAATACTTACCGCTTTGTCCTTCCTTTTCTGGTGACTAAACATTTCATGCATACACACCAGGAAAGAGCTTAGAGACAAATCACACTTGATGGTTTAGGCCCAAACTATTTCAGCTGCAGCGGTTGAAATCCATAGCAGGAAAAAAATAATCACAAAACAAACTTCAAAATTTGAAAGTAAATTTTATTGGTCCACAAAACAAGGAAAGCAAAACAAAAAATTACAAATAAACACACCAAAAAAAAATATATAAAAAACACCTAAAAACAAAAAGACCAACGTTTATTTCACAGTCATTGGAAAATAAATCATGCTTTTGAAATAACAGGATAGACCCACAGGATTAAAACATTAGTCATTAACATCTTGAGAAACATTTAGCAAAATTATGTAGCAGAGAAAACATCAAAAAATACAAAACTTGCTCCAAAACACTCTCTCTGTTTCACTCCGCCATTCCTTCCAGCCAGCAAATCTGCCCCCTCTGAGGGGCAGCTGACACGTGCAGTATCCACGCTTTTTATAACATGTGTGCTAATGAACCAATTGGAAACACATGAAGAAATGTCAGCCTCTAGTTTGTGTGCACTTGGAACTGCTTACACCTGTTAAGGATGTCCTTAAATTACTAAGCCAAAAAAAGAGCTTTCTGAGCATGCTCAGAAAGATGCAAGTCATTTTCAGGATGAAACTTCCAACTTCTTTTTCTAACTGTTCGAGCATGCCCAGTTCACTCGAAATGCAGTACCAGAATCAAATCTGCAATGGCGGATGAAAGCATTAGAGGTGTTAAATTTTTTTTTTGGTCCCCCTGAAGTGATGCTTTACAAGCTGAACGGGAGGTCTTATAGAATTTTTACGTAACAAACCTAAATAGTAATAATTTAAACGCCCCTGTCCCTAGTAGCTCGCAGTCAGAAGCGAACAAGCAGCATTTTTATTGTTTCCGGTTACCAGTTTAGATTTACAGATGAGGTCTAGTGCTATAAATATTCCTCTTGCTGTTACGCACGCTATGATACCTCACATGTGTGGTTTGAAGAATGTTTCCATATATGGGGGCGGGCCTTAAATGTGTAAGCCCCGCCCACATATTGAACCCCCGTTCAAACCCCACATGTGAGGTATCATAGCGTACGTTAGAGCGAGAGCAATACTTTTAGCACTAGACCTCCTCTGTAAATCAAAACTGGTAACCTGAAACACATAAAAAAGCGTTGCCTATGGGTATTTTCAAGTACTGAAGTTTGGCGCCATTCCATGAGTGTGTGCAATATTAAAGTGTAACATGTTGGGTATCTATTTACTCGGTGTAACATCATCTTTCACATTCTGGCCATAAATTGGGCTAACTTTAGTGTATTCTTAATTTGTAACCACTTGAGCCCCAGAGCATATTACTGGTCACTGACGGGGCCATTTTTTGCATTTCAACACTGCGTCATTTTGACTGACAATTGCGTGGTTGTGCGACGTGGCCCCCAAAAAAATTGGGCGTCCTCATCCTCCCCCCCCCCCCCCCCCCTAAAAATTCAATTTTTTTTTTTTTGTTGGTGGTATTTGATCACCTCTGCGTTTTTTCTTATTTTTGCTTGACCCAAAACTATAGCGACAATTTGGTAACTAAAAAAACATCTTTTTTACGGTTTGCTATAATAAATCTCCCCCAAAATATATTCAAAAAATGTTTGCCCTCAGTTTAGGCCGATAAGTATTCTTGGACATCTTTTTGGTTGCAAAAAATCACAATAAGCGTTTGATTGGTTTGGGCAAAAGTTCTAAGTAGGGGTTGGTCTTATGGGTTTTTTTTTGAATAATTTTTTGTTTTACTAGTAATGGTGGCTATCATTTGTTTTTTCTGTCTAATGCGACATTGTGGCGGACACATTTTGTGAGATTTGGCATTTTTGTAGCGAGCAATGGTATATCAATGCATTGCTTACTATAAAAATGACACTGGCAGGGAAGGGGTTAACACTAGGGGCGCGGAAGGGGTTGAATATGTTACCTGGGTGTGTTCTAACTGTAAAGGGGGTGGGACTGTGTAGGGGAAATGACAGATCGCTGTTCATACATTGTAGGGACAGACGAGCAGGCATTCCCCCCCCCCCTGACAGGACCGGGATAAAGGGGAACTCCACCCCAAATTACCAAAAAAAACGGCGTGGGGGTCCCCCTTCAGGTGCACAACAGGCTCTTAGATTTGATCTGGAACATAAGGGGTTAAACCCACGCCAAAAAACGGCGTGGGGTTCCCCCTCAGATCCAGACCAAACCCTTCTCCCAGGCACGCAGTCTGGCCGGACAGGAATGGGGGTGGGGACGAGCGAGCGCCCCCCCCCCTCCTGAGCCGTACCAGACCACATGCCCTCGACATGGGGGAGTGTGTGCTGTGGGGGAGGGGGGCACTGCCCCCCCACCCCAAAGCACTCTTGTCCCCATGTCGAAAGGGACAAGAGCCTCTTCCCGACAACCCTGGCCGTTGGTTGTCGGGGTATGCGGGCGGGGGGCTTATCAGAATCTGAGAGCCCCCTATATTAAGGGGGCCCCCAGATTCTGGCCCCCCACCCTATGTGAATGAGTATGGGGTACATCGTACCCCTACCCATTCACCGGGTGGAAAAGTGTAAACACAAAAAAAAACACAGAAAAAAATAATTTATTAGTCAGCTCCGGGGGTCTTCTGCCGGGACCCCCCACCACCAGCCCATTGGGCCCCGGGCTTCGCCGTCTTCTGCCGGGGGGGGGGACACCCACCGATGATCTCCGCCATGTCCAGCCAGGCCCCCACCCCAAAATTAGCTCTTTCACATCCGGGGGGGGCCGGCCGAAAGAAGCAGAGAACAACGGGGGCGGAGCCCCTCGGTCTTCCAGACGTTTTCTGCCGGGGGGGCTCCAGCCCCGCACCGGTCTTCGCCGCCGCCTTCCGCCGGGGGGGGACACCCACCGATGCTCTCGGCCATGTTCGGCCAGGCCCCCTACCCCAAACAAAGCTCTTTTACATCCGGGGGGGGCCGGCGGAAATGGCGGAGAACAACGGGGGGCGAAACCCCTCCTCGGTCTTCGCCTTCCGCCGGGGGGGTACACCTACCCCCCCCCCGGTCTTCGCCGCCGCCTTCCGCCGGGGAGAGAGACACCCACCGATGCTCTCCGCCATGTTCGGCCAGGCCCCCTACCCCAAACAAAGCTCTTTTACATCCGGGGGGGGCCGGCGGAAATGGCGGAGAACAACGGGGGCGTCGCCACTCCTCGGTCTTCTAGCCGTCTTCTGCCGGGGGGGGGAAACACCCACCCATGCTCTCCGCCATGCTCGACTGTGCCCCCACCCCAAAATGAAGCTCTTTTACATCCGGGGGGGGGCCGGCCGAACACAGCGGAGAACAACGGGGGTGTCGCCCCACCTCGGGCTCCTCCCAGGGCTTCTTTCGCCGTCTTCCGCCGGAGGGCGCCACTCTCCGGGCTTCTCGACGTTGTCTTCCGCCGCGGGGGCCAGGCCTTCTTCTTTGCCGCCCCCTTCGATTTTTTCGGCCTGGACGGGGGTCGCACATCCCATCCAGGACTTGGACGTGGCGGGCTTCTCGTCGCTCTCTTCTGCCGCTGCCCCCTTCACCACGAAGCTCCGTGCTTGTTTGATGAGGGCAGCGGGCTTCCGTCGTCTTCTCCGGGGCGAGGGTCGTACATCCCACCCCGGATTTCGTCGCCGTCTTCTGCCGCTGCCCCCTTCACCACGAAGCTCCGTGCTTGTTTGATGAGGGCAGCGGGCTTCCGTCGCAGTCTTCCGCCGCGGGGTGACACTCGCGGGCTTCTTCTTCCATTCGATGTTGACACGGCGAGGTCCGGCGCTGAAATGCCTTCTGAGCGGCGGGCAAGGACTTATATTGGCATTGGGCGTGGGCGTGGTTATGCCAACATGTGACCTCAACCCATGTGACAGTGATGTCACGTCACATCACTGTCACATGGGTTAAGGTCACATGTTGGCATAACCACGCCCACGCCCAATGCCAATATAAGTCCTTGCCCGCCGCTCAGAAGGCATTTCAGCGCCGGACCTCGCCGTGTCAACATCGAATGGAAGAAGAAGCCCGCGAGTGTCACCCCGCGGCGGAAGACTGCGACGGAAGCCCGCTGCCCTCATCAAACAAGCACGGAGCTTCGTGGTGAAGGGGGCAGCGGCAGAAGACGGCGACGAAATCCGGGGTGGGATGTACGACCCTCGCCCCGGAGAAGACGACGGAAGCCCGCTGCCCTCATCAAACAAGCACGGAGCTTCGTGGTGAAGGGGGCAGCGGCAGAAGACGGCGACGAGAAGCCCGCCACGTCCAAGTCCTGGATGGGATGTACGACCCCCGTCCAGGCCGAAAAAATCGAGGGGGGCGGCAAAGAAGAAGGCCTGGCCCCCGCGGCGGAAGACAACGTCGAGAAGCCCGGAGAGTGGCGCCCTCCGGCGGAAGACGGCGAAAGAAGCCCTGGCCCCTAGTAGGAGCCAGGCAGAAGCCGGCGACGAAATCCGGGGTGGGATGTACGACCCTCGCCCCGGAGAAGACGACGGAAGCCCGCTGCCCTCATCAAACAAGCACGGAGCTTCGTGGTGAAGGGGGCAGCGGCAGAAGACAGCGACGAGAAGCCCGCCACGTCCAAGTCCTGGATGGGATGTACGACCCCCGTCCAGGCAGAAGAATTTGAAGGGGGCGGCGGAAGACCCTCAAAAGTGAAAACGTTCACCAGGTGAATGGGTAGGGGTACGATGTACCCCATACTCATTCACATAGGGTGGGGGCCCGAAATCTGGGGGCCACCTTATTAAACGGGGCTCCCAGATTCTGATTGGCTCCCGCCCGCATACCCCGACAACCAATGGCTAGGGTTGTCGGGAAGAGGCTCTTGTCCCGATCGACATGGGGACAAGAGTGCTTTGGGGTGGGGGGGCAGCGCCCCCCTCCCCCAAAGCACACACTCCCCCATGTCGAGGGCATGTGGTCTGGTACGGCTCAGGAGGGGGGGGGGCCGCTCGCTCGTCCCCACCCCCATTCCTGTCCGGCCAGACTGCATGCCTGGGATGAGGGCTTGGTACGGATCTGGGGGGGAACCCCACGCCGATTTTGGCGTGGGTTAACCCCTCACGTTCCGGACCAAGCCGGAGAGCCTATTGTACCCCTGGGGGGGAAGCCGCGCCGGTTTCACATTTGAAATTTGGCGCGGAGTTCCCCTTCAGTGTCAGCGCAGCCCGAGAACAGCTCGGAGCTTGCCGTACGCCGCTCCAGGCAGTGCAAACACTGCTACGCCGCCTGGTATTTACCAAGGATTTCCCGGCGTTCTGAAGAGGCGCGCGGTGAGCTCCGATTTTTCCCTCTGCGCATGCCCAGTATGCAAGTGAACCTTCCGAGGTTCTAGCGTACTTTGCAAGCGCCCGGGGATCGGGTCCCAAAAGTCACTTTCCCTTTCAAATCGGCCCGCCACACAAGTTGAAACACATGTCACCACACTTCCCCTGCATCACCCCCCTCCCTCCCCTCATAAACTCCCGCCCGAATCCCCGATGTTTACATAACTAAATGCCGCACGCCAGCTCTGTACTGGCGTGCTGTGCGCCCTCTTCTGGGCGCATTAGGCACTTTAGTAAATGAGGAAACACGCTGCACTAGCAGCGTGTTTCTTTGGTAAATGTCAAAAACAGGTTTACTCCTGCTTGTGCACCATGAGTCTTGGCGCACAGGCTTGGTAAATCAGCCCCTAAGTGTGTTTTTTTGTTAATAATAAGTTTCAGCGCATCCTGTTTTCTTTTTTGCATTCAAATTATTTGCCAGAAATCAGTTGTACAACAAAGCAAAGAACATTTTTTATTTTGTAAATTCCGACCCACAAAATTCCATGCATGCTCTGAATCAAGTATGAGACGGGAGCGCTCGTTCTGGTAAAAATAGCGTTCGTAATGGAGATAGCACATTTGTCACGCTGTAAAGGACTGAAAAGCACAAATCGTCTCTCACCAACCTTCTACAAACACGACTGGTATTGAACTTCTTTTTAATAGTGCTGTTGTACAAGTTGTTCGTGACATTCAGAATTTCCGACAACATTTACGTAATCCTGTGTATGCAAGACAAACTTGAGCCAACATCTGTCGGAAAAAAATCCACCGTTTTGTTGTCGGAATGTCCGATCGTCTGTACACGGCTTCACATCTCTCTACTGAAATGATGGACCACTCTTCTTTCACCAACTGCTCCAGGTCTCTCAGATTGGAAGGGTTCCTTTTCCCAACTGCTGTTTTGAGATCTCACCACGGGTTCTCTATGGGATTTAGATCTGGACTCATTGCTGGTCAGTTCAGTACTTTCCAGTGCTTAGTCTTAAACATTTCTGGGTGCATTTTGACGTGTACTTTAGGTCATTGTCCTGCTGTAAGACCCATGACCTCTGACAAAGACCCAACTTTCTGAAACTGGGCCCAACATTGCACCCCAGAATTCTTTGGTAGTCTTTAGAGTTCATAATGCCATGCACACGGTCAACACATCCAGTGCCTGAAGCAGCAAAGCAACCCCAAAACATCAGTGAACATCCACCATGTTTGACTGTAGGCACTGTATTATTTATTTTTCTGAAAACAGTAGAATGATGAGTTTTACCAAAAGGGTGTCATTTTGTTTCATCTGTCCACAGCACATTCTTCCAAAAGGATTTTGACTTCCTCAGGTAAGTTCTGGCAAACTCTTTGATACACTTTTCTCTTTCGTCCACGTCCAGGGAGATTAGCTACAGTGCCATGGGGTGTACACTTCTTGACAATGTTGCGCACTGTGGACACAAGAAAATTAGGATCTTTCGAGATGGACTTGTAACCTTAAGATTGTCCATGCTTTTCCACAACATTTGTTTCTTAAATCCTCAGACAATTTGTTGCTGCTCTTATGCCTAGTACACACAACCGGTTTTTCCGTTGGATAAAAAAACAATGGTTTTCCTGACAGAATTACTCTGAGCCTGCCTTGCATGCACACGCTCAGACAAAAGTCCGCCCGTCCAAACACGTACGACGGCACTATAAAGGGGAAGTTCTATTTCAACGGCGCCACCCTTTGGGCTGCTCTTGCTCATCCTCCTGTTAGTAAAAGTTTGGTGAGAGACGATTCGTGCTTTTCAGTCTTTGTGCTTTTCAGTCTGTTACAGCGTGACGAATGTGCTATCTCCATTACGAACGCTAGTTTTACCAGAAAGAACGTTCCCTTCTCATACTTGATTCTGAGCATGCGTGTTTTTTTGCCCATCGGAAAACCATACAGACGAACGGTATTCCAGACAGGATTTTTTCCTGACGGGAAAAAAAGAGATCCTGCTTTTTTTTATCTGGCAGTTTTTCTGTCTGACTCCCGATGTGCTCCTACTGAGGAGACATAAAATGCAATGTTATAGCTAGGACTGCAGTATACAGAGCGCCTTGACAGGGCCTGCAGCTTACACATGCATTTGCAAATGCGTGTGTAGCGCTCACCCCCGAAGGAGCCGCTGAATTATCGGGTCTTCTGTTTCACCTCTGTGACACACCACAAACAATGAATCCACAGCACACCAGCACACCTTGTGAAGCTTTATAACAGATTTAATGACTGTGGGATAGAACAAAAGCCCTTAACGTCTCCCCACTCTAATATAATACAACTAATAACAGGATGAGATAATACGTTTAGATTGAATGCAATGAACAGTAATATATATACACTTAGCAGTATCTACCCCACCCTAAACTACTGGCCAGTAGTACTGTCCTAGGCTAGCCAACATTGGGGCCCTTGCTGTATGGCAGATGTAGGAAATACACTTGTTGCAATGGCCAAAGGCCGCTCACCACTTCCAGTGTCTCTTTGGGAAAGGAGGATGATTGTCTGCGGAAGCGAATGTCCCTCTCTCCTCAGACCGACGTCTGTGAAATGGATGCAGTCTTCTAAAGCCTCCGGCAGGAAATCTCAGATCATCTAGGGGCTGTCTGGGGAACCTGGCAATAATCTCTGTCAGCTCCTTTGGCTCCACTCACTCAGTTGGGCAGGCTGGATTACTCCGGTGGCTGGATCGGCCATGCGACCAGGCCTCCGTTTGATTGCTCAAAACAGTCTCTCCCTGTTTCAGTAGACGAACATCAGTCTCTCCAAGCACTACTGCATAGAGCCTGTGTCTCAGTGGCAAACACACGGCTCTGTCACAAGCCGTCTTAAATCACCCTGTGATGCAGATCTATCTTCCCTGGATGACTGTCCCAGACTGAGGCTGCTCTGCAAATCCAACCCATAAATCTTCTGTTTCCTTTCCCACAGCCTCCTGGGAAATGCAGTTCTCAAGCCCCTTTCAGTAGAAATGTATCGATATACAGTATCTGCTCTGTACTGCAATCTCCACAATCTGTGCTCTCTGGCTCCACCTGCAGCTGCAATATATATATTTCCTCTTAAAGGGCTGAAAATCACAAAAGGGCTACATTCTCCCCCTACTTAAAGTCTTTGGGTCCCCCCCAAAGGGTAAACTGTATTTGTAAGTTCTACAGACAATATATACAGTATAAAAGGCACATATAAAGTTTATACTTAACCACTTGAATACCTTTACTGCGCATAGATAGATGCAGTTTATGACAACGTCTAGCAAGTGGGGTGGGTAGAGGAACACTCCACCAAGGTGTGCTGATGACCTGGATTGGACACAAGTCCTTTGATACCTCTGTGGTTAGGGTGGACACCTCGGGTGATCTGCGTACTGTAGTGATAGCTTCCTCTGTGCTGTTCCCTGGTGAGTCATAAGTGAGTCTCTGAGGAGGTCGCACCAGTCGTTTGGACCTTGATTCTAAAAGCCAGGATGGGCCTTCATCTGCTGAGTCCTCTTCTACTTGCTGTGTTAACTGAGGGAATTCAGTTCCCTTTTCAACTGGCTGAACAGGGGCATCTTCTAGCACTGAGGTTTCCGGCAAGAGACTTTCCACTTGAGAGGGTACAGAATAATCCTCGTTTGCTTGAGGCACAAATTCAGGGGCATCTGGTCTCAAATTGCTCAAATCCTGCTCATGAGTCATAATAGTTGGATGGACATCCATAGGTTCAGATGGCCACATCCAACTCGGACACACATCTTCCTCATCGCTGTCGTCCTCACTTTCTCTTGTAGAAGGTGGCTGTTGGGACCGGGTAACAGGTGCTTGACGGGAAGTGGATGGAATGGGTGAAGGAGACTTATCTCTATCTGGTACACGCACAGCTTCATTTAGATGTAGGAGATGATTCCGATGCCCATTCTTCAGTGGCCTGGTCTTTCCCTCTGGTTGAATCTGGTACACTGGCAGGCCAGGCAATTGTTTACAGACGATGTAGATCTGAGAACTCCATCTATCAGCTAGTTTGTGCCTGGCCGAAGCACCCAAATTTCTTAATAGAACTCGATCACCTGGCTGTAAATCCTGTACCCGAACCCTCAAGTCATAGTTCCATTTGTTTCTTTGTTCTCTACTCCCGGATGTCAAACGGGCCTTCTCAAATGCAGAAGCCAGGTTTCTCCTCAGTCTATCCACATAACCCTGGTGAGAGGCAATAGACGTCTGGTCAAGGGAGAGGCCAAAAGCTAAATCTACTGGCAATCGGGCTTCTCTTCCAAACATGAGGCGGTACGGTGAGCATCCTGTAACATCACTTTCTGTGCTATTGTAAGCATGCACAATGGTAGAGATATGCTGACTCCAGTGCTGTTTCTCCCTGGTCGACAGTGTTCCCAACATATTGAGTAGAGTCCGGTTGAATCTCTCCGGTTGTGCATCACCCTGGGGGTGATAGGGGGAGGTTCTTGAATTCTGAATCCCCAATAGATAAAAGAGCTGCCTGATGAGTCGACTTTCAAAGTCTCTGCCTTGATCAGAATGGATCCTCTGAGGTAGACCATAATGAACGAAGAACTTTTCTACTAGGACTTTGGCTACAGTAGGAGCACGTTGATCTTTGGTTGGAAAAGCTTGAGCATAACGGGTAAAGTGGTCTGTCACCACTAGGATATTTCCCTGTCCACTAGTGTCAGGCTCTAAGCACAGGAAGTCAATACACACCAGGTCCATAGGCCCTTGACTCTGTAGATGGCTCATTGGAGCACTCCTAGAAGGTAAAGTTTTCCTCTGGATACATCTTAGACAGGAATGGCAGTAGCTTTCAACTTCGGATCTCATGCAGGGCCAATAGAATCTGTCTCGGACCAGTTTAAAAGTTCTCTCTGCTCCTAAGTGACCATGGTCATCATGCAAAGCTTTCAGCACATTTTCTCTATGCTTCTCTAGGAGGAACAACTGCTGCTTTTCTAAGTCATCCGAGGGGCCCTTTCGGTAGACCACCCTGTCTAGCAGTTTCAACTGTTCCCACTCTTTGTGGACCAGACAAGCCTCTTTTGGTGAATCAGTTAGTAGGAGCCCTCTTTGACCCGCTTTCATTGCTCTCAGAGTTAACCCGATCAAAAGATCTTCAGCCTGATCTACTCTCAGGTCCTTCTTCGTGAAAGTAGGCAGGCCCTCACTCCTCAGCTGTGTAGGGTTACAATACATTTTAGAGACACCGGCAGCCATTACTCCTATGGCCTCTGCTCCAATCACTCCTTTGGTTCGGTATTCCACCCCTTGGCATAGGGCTTAAACTCCATCTGGAGTCAAATGAGTCCACTCTGTTTCTGGGACCCCTGTGCTATAGGGTCTTCTGGATAAGGCATCCGCGTCTTGGTTATTGAACCCAGGGCGATATTTGAGGCAGAAGCAAAATCCTGACAGGGCAGCCAACCACCTGTGCCCAGTGGCATCCAGTTTGGCTGTAGTGACAATGTAAGTGAGTGGATTGTTGTCGGTTCTGACCACGAAATTGGCCCCGTACAGGTAGTCTTTTAGTTTGTCCACCACTGTCCACTTCAAGGCCAGGAACTCCAACTTGTGAGTGGGATAATTCTTCTCAGAAGGGGTGAGACCCCGACTCACATATGCCACCGGTCTCAGGAGGCCATCATATTCCTGGTATAGTACTAGCCCTTCTCTGCTAGCATCCACATGTAGTTCATAAGGCTTGGCAGGATCAGCGTAGGCAAGGACAGGAGCCTGTGTTAGACTTCCTTTCAATTGGAGGAAAGCTCTTTCATATTGGTCGGTCCATTCCTCCTGGATTGATTCACGAGGCTTCCTAGGCCCGTGGGCTGATGAACCCGGCTCAAAGGGCATTGATTCATCTTATGCTCCTTCCATTCCTATGCCTCGTACACACGATCACTTTTTGTGATGAGAAAAAATGTAATTTTTCTTCATGAAAAAAAAACTACATTTTTCAAACTTCATTTTCAAAAATGACGTTGCGTACACACCATCATTTTTGGAAAATTATGAACAAAGTGATGGCACTCTAAAGGGGAAGTTCTATTTGCCTTGAGGCTGCTTTTAGCTGGTTACTTGTTAGTAAAAGACGATTCCTGCTTTTTTGTCTGTTACAGCGTGATGAATGTGCTTACTCCATTATGAATGGTAGTGTGCGGGTTTAAAACGTAATTTTTTACGTCGTTTTGCCCACACACGATCATTTTTTATGACACAAACAATGACATTTTGAAAAATGACATAAAAAATTCGAGCATGTTCGAATTTTTTTTTGGTCATTTTTCAGAAGACATAAAATGACATTTTGCCCACACACAATCATTTTAAATGACATTTTGAAAAATTTCATTTTTTTTCATCACAAAAAGTGATCGTGTGTACGGGGCATAAGAAGCGTGTTCAGAGGCTGAGCTATCTTGGCAAACCCCTCTACGAACCTTCTATAGTATGAGCAGAATCCCAGGAAGGACCGGAGTTCAGTAATATTAAGAGGTCTTGGCCATGAAGCCACAGCTTCCAACTTCTTAGGATCAGTTGATATACCTTCTGCTTAAACAACAACATGTCCCAGGTACGTGACTGAAGGCAGACAGAATTGACACTTCTCAAAGGGAAGTTTCAATCCTTCTTCATGCAGCCGCTTCAAGACCTTTTCCAACCGCTGCTCATGTTCTTCCAGTGTTCTTCCGAAGACTATTAGGTCATCCAGATATACTAGTACCTCAATCAGGTGCATGTCTCCCACCGTCTTTTCCATTAGTCGTTGGAAAGTTGCTGGGGCTCCTGTGAGGCCTTGGGGCATTCTATTAAACTCAAAGAATCCCAGTGGACAGATGAAAGCAGTCTTCTCTTTATCTTCAGGATGCATGGGTATCTGGTGATACCCACTTCGCAGGTCAAGTACACTAAACCACTTTGCTCCAGACAGACACTGTAAGGCATCTTCTATTCGAGGAGTAGTGTATTGGTCAGGAATGGTTCTTTGGTTGAGTGTGCGGTAGTCTATGCACAAACGAATGGAACCGTTTTTTTTGCGAGGCATAAGGACTCCTGGATTCTTGGATTATCCTGGTTGTTTTCAATTCAGCCAGCTGTTCCCTTAGGTCATCTAGATCTCCCAATCGGACTCGCTGTGACCTTTCTCGAAAGGGCTTGTCATCTTGGAGGCGAACGCGGTGCTGAGTGCTCCTAGCACACCCCACATCAAACTCATCCTTGGAGAATAAATCTTGCCACTTGAGGAGCTGAGACTGAATTCGCTTCTTCCACTCAGGCAAGATAGGGGCATCTTTAGGATAGAACCGTTCAGCTGGGATCTCTCTGTCTACTCCCCCCACCAATTCAGTGGGTGAGAGGGGTGTGGCAGTGGCCACTTGTCCAATCGGCATCCGTGCCTTCAAGGTCACTGGGGAGTCTGACACATTGCATACACTTACAGAGACTCTCCCACGGGCCCGCTGTAGAGCTCTGGTGGATATTATCTCAGGCACCAATTCATTTCTGGGATCAGTTTCCAGGACCACATAGGGGCCTGGTTGTGACCAATTCAACTTGACTGAGGCCCAGAAACTAGTAATTTCTCCTGGCTGTAAGACCTTCTCTGCTCTTTCTAATCTCCAAAGCCGTCCCACTTCTGCAGGGGCCCTCTGTTCTTGAATAATCCGCTGGTAGATTGGCCGCAACATCGGGTGCATCTCCTCTGAAGTAGAACTCTCTTCCGTCACTAATGGAGTTATAAGGCGTCTCACCAAGTCAGTATTTGTCCCCACAATTATAGAACTCCGATTAGCTCCTGGTGGGCGAGGACATACAATGGCTAAGGCGTCACAGACCCCTGGTTGTCCAACAGTTGCCGAACTGAACTCCAGCTTCACTTGTAGACACCCATCATATGGAAGCTTCTGAGTCCCAATACCCCAGATTTCGAGATCCTCTAACTCCATCAGGGGTAGATGCTTCAAATGCTTTTGGTAGAAGTCCCGGTAAATCAGTGTTACTTGAGCACCTGAATCGAGGAGAGCCTTCGTGTAAACCCCTTCTACTTGAACTGGGATAATGGGTGAAGGGCCTATCAACTTGTCAGGGAACTTCTTCGGAGTAGTAGAAGGCATAGACCCAGTCGGCTGCACTCTAGCCCTCTTCCTAGCACGTGGTGGTTGTTTTCTTCCCCCTACCGGGTGTTTAGGTTGTAGGTGTGCCTTGCTTCCCTGTGACACAGGACCAGATGCCAAGGGAGGTGATCTTTTTGTCGTAACAGGTGAGGCTCTGGGTAAAGACTTGGGCCTCTTATTGGTATCCTGGGAATCAGAGCAGTCTTCAGTAGTTGGGCACCCAGTTTGCTCCCTCACTGGGGCCCTCTGTAGTTTCCCGCCGGTAGATAACTTCCTCTTGAATTCGATGGGTTCGGACAGGTACTTCGGTAATGACCCACTTCTCCACAATTATAGCAGATGTTTGACGGTTTCTTGATAGGCACCACCTGAGTGGTAGATTCAGGAACTGGTTCTGAAGTGACTTTTTCAAGGGGCGACTTGACACCTGCAGACAATAGGATTAGCATTTGCGTCAGCTGGGAAACTTGAGCCTTTAATTGCTCTATTTCTGAATTCCCATTCGACACATTAAGCGTTCGAACCTCAGCAGGAAATGAAAATCCTGAGCCCTTCTTTTTCTCCTCTGGGATAGCCTCTTCTTCCCTCACCATCTTAATGAGATCAGAGTATCGCAAAGAGGTACCTCCTTGTAAAGTCTTCAACTGGATCTAGATAGGATCAGAACTCAGAGCGCCTCTCAGGATCTGTTTCATTCTAACTTGATCCATATCCCTGGGCTCTATTCCTTTCTTTAGTACAATGAATGAATGAAAACTTGTATAGCGCGGCACATGCGAACTGAATCGCCTCTGGGCGCTTGTTGTTCCTGTCTCCTTTGATATCAAAAGAGAAAAGTCTATACAATTGCTATACAATCTGGTATAGCATTTTGTTTAGTCGTCGAATATACTTGGAAAGCTGCTCATTTTCCCGTTGAAACATGTGTTCAAATAGGAAGATTAACTCTGTAGCTTTCTCTGTGCGCCCAAACTCATCTTGCAGCATGCGAAGATAGTCATATGCTGTACAAGACTCCTGACTGAATTTCAAATTTCGGATGGCTTCTGCTGCAACGCCTTTCAGTAATGTGTTGTTTCTTTTGAGCCTCTGGAACATCCCATTCTTCCAGTGCTTGCATAGCCTGTTCCATCCAGGTTTCATACTCTTCTTCTCCAGGAGGTACAGGCTGCACTCCAGAAAAAATTCTCAACTTCCTGTAGCCATAGTTCACAGATGGCGAGGAAATTTTTTATAACGCTCTCTACCAGTTTTAATAACAGGATGAGATAATACGTTTAGATTGAATGCAATGAACAGTAATATATATACACTTAGCAGTATCTACCCCACCCTAAACTACTGGCCAGTAGTACTGTCCTAGGCTAGCCAACGTTGGGGCCCTTGCTGTATGGCAGATGTAGGAAATACACTTGTTGCAATGGCCAAAGGCCGCTCACCACTTCCAGTGTCTCTTTGGGAAAGGAGGATGATTGTCTGCGGAAGCGAATGTCCCTCTCTCCTCAGACCGACGTCTGTGAAATGGATGAAGTCTTCTAAAGCCTCCGGCAGGAAATCTCAGATCATCTAGGGGCTGTCTGGGGAACCTGGCAATAATCTCCGTCAGCTCCTTTGGCTCCACTCACTCAGTTGGGCAGGCTGGATTACTCCGGTGGCTGGATCGGCCATGCGACCAGGCCTCCGTTTGATCGCTCAAAACACAGTCTCTCCCTGTTTCAGTAGACGAACATCAGTCTCTCCAAGCACTACTGCATAGAGCCTATGTCTCAGTGGCAAACACACAGCTCTGTCACAAGCCGTCTTAAATCACCCTGTGATGCAGATCTATCTTCCCTGGATGACTGTCCCAGACTGAGGCTGCTCTGCAGATCCAACCCATAAATCTTCTGTTTCCTTTCCCACAGCCTCCTGGGAAATGCAATCTCCACAATCTGTGCTCTCTGGCTCCATGTGCTGAGTGTGAAGTGTGCTCCTCCCCCTTTGATGAGGGCTGAGCTACCTCCAGTCACCTGCCCCTTATCTATCCATCAGCAGTCATGTGCTCCTACTGAGGAGACATAAAATGCAATGTTATAGTTAGGACTGCAGTATACAGAGCGCCTTGACTGGGTCTGCAGCTTTCACATGCATTTGCAAATGCGTGCAACTAGACCTCTGTTTTTAACGCACACAGTTAGACAGGTGAATTTGGTTGGTTGCTGATTGGTCGGTAAGTTGGAGCCTGGATATTCTATGTTTTTGTATCACGATGGAAAGCTCTCGTAGCAGTTTTCCCATTGGAAAAAACGGTCCTGTCTGTGTACGAGGCATTTCTCTTCTGCATGGTCCGTGTGGCACACAGAGACACAAAAACAGAAAAGTTGAGAACATTTTTCACCATTTTACCTGGTTGCCGGTGTGATTTCTATATTGTCAGTCACCTGTTAATTGTTACAGGTGAGTTTATTTACAAATTATAGGAGCATCACAAACTTGGAATGCAACTATTTCTTACAATTTTGAGAAGGTGCCAATCATTTTCTCCAGTCCATTTTTGGAGTTTTGTGTGGAATGTGTCAAATTTGTCTTTTTTGTTTCTCCATTTTTTTAAAAAAATTTTTTGTGTGTCATACCAATACATGCTTCAAATTGGGCGGATAGGGGGCGTGTATTATTTAAACTAGGCGCGATCCCGCGGCGAACGTACTGCGCATGCGTCGACTGTCAGTGCGCATGCTCCAAATTCTGTCAGTGAACATCAATGACGTCAATCCCCATTCACGGAGGTTTTACGCAAACGACGCTAAACTTTTTAAATTCGACGCGATGACGACGGCCATACTTAACATAAGATACTCCACCTAGGGGGCATGTTTTTCTTTACGCCGCATATCTCTTACGGAAACGTCGGAAAGTCACTGCGTAGGGCCCGCGTATGATCGTGAATTTCCGTCTCTCGCTGATTAACATATTCTTGGCGTTAATCAGCGGGAACGCCCCGAGCGCCATTTACAATTACGCCGCTCGTATAGGAACTCCAACCCGGCGTATCTTGTTTTCTGCTTACAGAAAACAGAAACGCCGGCTCAAAGTGAGAGTTAGGCTGGAGTATCACTGATACTCCAGCCTAACTCTACCTGAATCTGGCCCATAGTGAGATGCGTCACACTTTTGGAATTTATTAAATCCAGGAAAGTAACACGCTAACAGCAATCCATAGCAACAGTTTTGAGCATCCAAGCTCTTTATCAATCTAGTTGCAAATGGAAATAGCAATTATTATACAGTGTATGCATATATATTTCTATCTGCACCTAGCTTGATAATTGGCATGGGTGCTTCAAACTGTTGCTGCTCTTATCTGTTTCCTTGTACATTCCTGAATTGAATAATGGCCTTTTATATAACTGTGGGCTCTATATAAATCCTGAATAATAATTATAATAATAATAACTTGCAGGATGTATATGTGTCTTCAACTATAGGACATATGGGGCATTAACCGCTTGCTGACCGCCTCCTGCACATATACGTCGGCAGAATAGCGCGGCTGCGCAAAGTAATGTTACTTTAAATTTGCCCCTGCCGCAGGCTCCGTGACCGTGGCCGCGGGACCTGCAGACTCGATATCCGCTGGTGTCCCACAATCGGGTCACAGAGTGGCAGAACAGGGAGAGGCCAGTGTAAACAAGGCATCTCCCCGTTCTGCCTAGTGACAGGACACTGATCGTCTGCTCCCTCTCATCGGCAGCAGCGATCAATGTCATTTCACAGTAAGCCCGCCCCACACACAGTTAGAATCACTCCCTAGGACACACTTAACCCCTTCCTAGCCCCCTAGTGAATAAACCCTTCCCTGACAGTCACATTTATACAGTAATCAGTGCATTTTTATAGCACTGATCGCTGTATAAATGTGAATGGTCCCTAAATAGCCTCAAAAGTGTCCGATGTGTCCGCCATAATGTTGCACTCGTGATAAAAATCGCTGCTTGCCGCCATTACTAGTAACACAAAAAATATTATTAATAAAAATGCCATAAACTATCCCCTATTTGTAGATGCTATAACTTTTGCGCAAACCAATCAATAAACGCTTATTGCGATGTTTATTTATTTTTACCAAAAATATGTAGAAGAATACGTATTGGCCTAAACTGAGGAAATTTTTTTTTTTTATATAGTTTTTGGTGATATTTATTGAGTTGAGTTGAGAGGTATCTTATATAACTTCTTACCCAATGCGCATAGCAGAGTTCCTGGGAAAAGAGGACCCAGGAACCAGAAGCAGCACAGAGCGGAAGAAATTGTGGAAGAGGGAGGCTATGCAGGAAAGGCCAAGTTTTCAGTAACCTGCGGAAGACCGGGATGGTAGGGGCCTCCTGGAGCTTGGCAGGGAGGCTATTCCATAATACGGCACCCTGGTGGGAGAAGGCCCCGCCAAATTTTCTTGGTCACCGAAATGTAGAGAAGATCTCTACCAGTAGATCTGAGTGATCTGATAAGAGCTTGTTTATGAAAACAAGTGCAGAGATAGCTTGGGGCCAGGCCTCTCATAATTTTAACCACTTAAGGACCGCCTACTGTACATTTACGTCAGCAGAATAGCACGGCTGGGCACATCAACGTATATACAGTGCGGAAAATAAGTATTTGAACACCCTGCTATTTTGCAAGTTCTCCCACTTGGAAATCATGGAGGGGTCTGAAATTGTCATCGTAGGTGCATGTCCACTGTGAGAGACATAATCAAAAAAAAAAATTCCAGAAATCACAATGTATGATTTTTTTAACTATTTATGTGTATGATACAGCTGCAAAGAAGTATTTGAACACCTGAGAAAATCAATGTTAATATTTGGTACAGTAGCCTTTGTTTGCAATTACAGAGGTCAAACGTTTCTTGTAGTTTTTCACCAGGTTTGCACACACTGGAGGAGGTATTTTGGCCCACTCCTCCACACAGATCTTCTCTAGATCAGTCAGGTTTCTGGGCTGTCGCTGAGAAACACGGAGTTTGAGCTCCCTCCAAAGACTCTCTATTGGGTTTAGGTCTGGAGACTGGCTAGGCCACGCCAGAACCTTGATATGCTTCTTACAGAGCCACTCCTTGGTTATCCTGGCTGTGTGCTTCGGGTCATTGTCATGTTGGAAGACCCAGCCTCGACCCATCTTCAAAGCTCTAACTGAGGTAAGGAGGTTGTTGCCCAAAATCTCGCAATACATGGCCCCGGTCATCCTCTCCTTAATACATTGCAGTCGCCCTGTCCCATGTGCAGAAAAACACCCCCAAAGCATGATGCTACCACCCCCATGCTTCACAGTAGGGATGGTGTTCTTGGGATGGTACTCATCATTCTTCTTCCTCCAAACACGGTTAGTGGAATTATGACCAAAAAGTTCTATTTTGGTCTCATCTGACCACATGACTTTCTCCCATGACTCCTCTGGATCATCCAAATGGTCATTGGCAAACTTAAGACGGGCCTTGACATGTGCTGGTTTAAGCAGGGGAACCTTCCGTGCCATGCATGATTTCAAACCATGACGTCTTAGTGTATTACCAACAGTAACATTGGAAACGGTGGTCCCAGCTCTTTTCAGGTCATTGACCAGCTCCTCCCGTGTAGTCCTGGGCTGATTTCTCACCTTTCTTAGGATCATTGAGACCCCACGAGGTGAGATTTTGCATGGAGCCCCAGTCCGAGGGAGATTGACAGTCATGTTTAGCTTCTTCCATTTTCTAATGATTGCTCCAACAGTGGACCTTTTTTCACCAAGCTGCTTGGCAATTTCCCCGTAGCCCTTTCCAGCCTTGTGGAGGTGTACAATTTTGTCTCTAGTGTCTTTGGACAGCTCTTTGGTCTTGGCCATGTTAGTAGTTGGATTCTTACTGATTGTATGGGGTGGACAGGTGTCTTTATGCAGCTAATGACCTCAAACAGGTGCATCTAATTTAGGATAATAAATGGAGTGGAGGTGGACATTTTAAAGGCAGACTAACAGGTCTTTGAGGTCTTTGAGGGTCAGAATTCTAGCTGATAGACAGGTGTTCAAATACTTCTTTGCAGCTGTATCATACAAATAAATAGTTAAAAATTCATAAATTGTGATTTATGCAATTTTTTTTTGATTATGTCTCTCACAGTGGACATGCACCTACGATGACAATTTCAGACCCCTCCATGATTTCCAAGTGGGAGAACTTGCAAAATAGCAGGGTGTTCAAATACTTATTTTTCCGCACTGTATACGTTGGTTTCTAGTACCCAGCCGTGGGTCACGGGCGCGCGCCCTGCTCCCGTAACTCGGTCCGAAGCTCCGGGACCGCGGGACTCGCGGACCCGATCGCCGCTGGAGTGCGGCGATCGGTTCCTGGAGCTGAAGAACGATTTTTTTTACCAAAAATAGGTAGAAGAATTTTGTTTGGGAGCCACGTCGCACGACTGCACAATTGTCAGTTAAAACGACGCAGTGCTGAATCGCAAAAAGGGGCAAGGTCCTTTAGCAGCATTTTGGTCCGGGTCTTAAGTGGTTAAACATAATACATCCTGCAAAAAGTAAAACATTATTTTTTTCAAAATTGGCGCTGTATTTTTGTTTATAGCGCAAAAAATTAAAACCGCAGAGGTTGATCAAATACCACCAAAAGAAAGCTATATTTGTGGGGAAAAAAAGGACGTCAATTTTGTTTGGGAGCCACGTCGCACGACCGCGCAATTGTCAGTTAAATCAACGCAGTGCCGAATCGCAAAAATTGGCCCGGTCATTGGGCAGCCATATCCTCCGGGGTTGAAGTGGTTAAAGAGTTGGTCCTCCCCAAAAAATGTATTTTTTTCCTAGTAACCATAACCATCATTGGCTTCCTCTCAAGTTTGTTTTTTTAAATTTCCAATTACAGCAGGAAGAATAATGCCCCATACACACGAGCGGTTTTCCCGTCGGAAAAAAAAACCAATGGTTTTCCCGAAGGAATTCCTCTTAAGCCTGCCATGCATACATAACAAGAAGAAAATATTGCGCTTACCCAGTGAACAAATAAGAAAAAAAGCTGCGATACAAAAATGTTATACAACATAAATAATAATATACAAAAGAGTTGGAATCGCGCTAATAGTGAATATATGGCCAATAAAGGGCACGGTGCATACTGTGAATGTTCTACACAAATTAAATATAAATCCTGTGATCACACAGAAATAATCAATTGTGATAGATAACATACAGGTGTGGATACAAAAATGAATCCACCAGATACCACAAAAATTTTTGTTGAACTGGTGTTAGGTAATCTATGTGAAAGAAAAAACACCACACTTAAGTGTAGTAAAATGTAAAGCTAATGAAGCCACACAAGTGTTAAATAAAAAATAAATCAAAATAAAATTCCACCTAATGGGCATAGAGAGAACAAATCCAAAGTCTAAGATATGCCAAATAAAGTCAATGTGGTGAAAAACTTCAGATAAAATGAAAAATGAAAAAATAAAAATATATATAGCGTCTCCACCTTTCTGACATGTATGTAAATGAAAAACCACAGGAGAGAAGGAGGTCTCAAGCCGATATGGATGCGTTAATCTTCTGAGTGTCGATCACAACTTGCATAGATCTAAACCGCAGAGCCTCAGCGCCATAAAACAAAGAAGAAAGACAAAAAAACTCCCATAGTGTAAAACCTTATGGATAACTTGATGTAACTACACCCGTGTGGGACAGTCTTACGACCGGGGAAGGGATTAGTGCAAACCCACCACCACTGCACACACTGACCCTTACCAGATCTGGACCCCACGGGGTAGGTATAGGCACTCAGAGGAGGGGATCGTGGTTCAGCAACCATGGGATATCAACCGATGACAGTAGTGAAGATGTCATGAAACAACAAAGAACCGCTCATGGTGTAAAATCCAATGGTATTTAATGTAAAAAAGTAAAAGTTGCACTTACAAGAGATGAAAATCAAAAGGGCATGTTAAAACAAAGTGCCGGCCGGCTGGATGGAAAGCGTGCGTCCTTCCGTCTGGATGCGGTGACGTGAGAACGTCTCCTCCCAACGTTTCGTCTACAAAGACGTGATCGAGTGATCAAGTCTTTGTAGACGAAACGTTGGGAGGAGACGTTCTCACGTCACCGCATCCAGACGGAAGGACGCACGCTTTCCATCCAGCCGGCCGGCACTTTGTTTTAACATGCCCTTTTGATTTTCATCTCTTGTAAGTGCAACTTTTACTTTTTTACATTAAATACCATTGGATTTTACACCATGAGCGGTTCTTTGTTGTTTCATGACATCTTCACTACTGTCATCGGTTGATATCCCATGGTTGCTGAACCACGATCCCCTCCTCTGAGTGCCTATACCTACCCCGTGGGGTCCAGATCTGGTAAGGGTCAGTGTGTGCAGTGGTGGTGGGTTTGCACTAATCCCTTCCCCGGTCGTAAGACTGTCCCACACGGGTGTAGTTACATCAAGTTATCCATAAGGTTTTACACTATGGGAGTTTTTTTGTCTTTCTTCTTTGTTTTATGGCGCTGAGGCTCTGCGGTTTAGATCTATGCAAGTTGTGATCGACACTCAGAAGATTAACGCATCCATATCGGCTTGAGACCTCCTTCTCTCCTGTGGTTTTTCATTTACATACATGTCAGAAAGGTGGAGACGCTATATATATTTTTATTTTTTCATTTTTCATTTTATCTGAAGTTTTTCACCACATTGACTTTATTTGGCATATCTTAGACTTTGGATTTGTTCTCTCTATGCCCATTAGGTGGAATTTTATTTTGATTTATTTTTTATTTAACACTTGTGTGGCTTCATTAGCTTTACATTTTACTACACTTAAGTGTGGTGTTTTTTCTTTCACATAGATTACCTAACACCAGTTCAACAAAATTTTTTGTGGTATCTGGTGGATTCATTTTTGTATCCACACCTGTATGTTATCTATCACAATTGATTATTTCTGTGTGATCACAGGATTTATATTTAATTTGTGTAGAACATTCACAGTATGCACCGTGCCCTTTATTGGCCATATATTCACTATTAGCGCGATTCCAACTCTTTTGTATGCCATGCATACATACGGTCACACAAAAGTTCAGTGAAATTTTGACTGCCAAGAACGCGGTGACGTAAAAGACTACGACGAGCCAAGAAAATGAAGTTCAATGCTTCTGAGCATGCATCGTTTTTTTTTGCGTGTTGAAATTGCATACAGATGAACGGAGATCTTGCTCTCTTTTGTTCCCCGGCAGTTTTCCTGTTGGAAAATGTCCGATGGAGCATTCAACACGGTCGGGATTCCCGGCCAAAAGCTCTCATCTGACTTATTCAGATAGGAAACACGGTCGTGTGTACGGGCATGACGATCCCTTCATCCCGAAAAAAGACACAGCAGTAGTGGTAGGAACAATTATTAACTCGAGGCTCGATTATGCAAACTCCCTCTACCTTAGACTCCCAAAATACCAGATTGCTATTTTACAAGTCGTCCAGAACACGGCGGCACGACTGGTAACAGGAGAAAAAAACTGGGAATCAATCACTCCATCCCTGAGATCCCTTCATTGGCTGGCCGTAAAGGACAGAGTCACATTTAAGGCCCTATGCCTGAAGCACAAATGTGTACAAGGAATCGCCCCCCAATATTTATGTGAGAAAATAAAATACCACAACCCCAATCGCGTTCTTTGATCAACTAACCAAAATCTACTACAAATCCCCGAGGCCTGCTACAAGACCAAAGGAGAATGAAGATTTGCAGTCCAAGGACCTTGACTGTGGAACGCATTACCAACTAATATCTGAACGGAAGTGCATCACCATGCATTCAGGAAAAAACTCAAGACCCACCTATTCTGAAGGTTAAATAGAAGGAAAATGGATACCAAGCGCCTTGAGGCGATTCAGTTCGCATTTGTAGCGCTATATAAGTTATTCACTCACTCACTCATGTCAATGATTTCCTATGAGGAAACCAGGCTTCCAAGACTACCAAGGATCGTGAAGAGCCAGAGACTAATTTAGACCGCCATCACCCATCCATAAATGGTGGATAACTTTTTTACTTTTTTATATCAATTTCCTGTCCACCGGCTATTCTGCTAAAATTGTAACAAAGGAAGAAACTGGTAACACGAGACAAAGGAGACCAAAAGTCTCTTTGTATTTAGTAAAACTCCTTCTGCTGTGCTTTCCTATATAGTTTATTTTTTTATTTTTTATGCCTTCTCCTCCTTCACCCCGGCTTTTCCTAGACCCTTCGCTTGCAGGAAAACACTCCGGCGTCTGCAATCCTCATTATTTTTTCCTACCTCTCAGGTATAACAAGGCTACTTTTCCACAGTTCAATACTCCCCACTCTTGGTATTTTCTTCGCTAACAGCCTGTAATGCGCACCTCCGTTCCATTGTACATGCCTAGCCTAGGCAAGCTCGGTCTAATTACCTTCTTCCGATTTCACTTTTCTCTTCCCATCCCAGGAGATGTCTCAATTAGTGTTCCTTCTCCGACTACCTTGTCACCTCTCAGCTAGAAGGTGGGTCTGGCTCAGACTGAATCCATGCAGAAAATAAATGAGCCTGGGTTCTTGGAAGGTGGTATGATTTTACAAACTGGTGCACTTTTAATAGATGATAAATGCACTGGAAAAGGCCCTTATTAATGCGGCGAGGTTTGATTTGTTTGGCAGGCAGGCGGCGTGCCTTCATTACCGTAGCTTTTTTTTTTTTTTTCAGATGCCGCGCTCTCCCCTACAAAGCCGTGAGTGGAGGCTAATTAGCATTGCCTTGGTCAGAAACTAAGAATTAACTCTTGTCTTCAAGGCCAACGCTCAGAGATATAATTTGCTTTTTGTCTACAATTACATTTGTAGGTAATTATAGAGACCTTTTAGAACAGCAACACGAGAAAAAAAAATTATTTTCGCCAAACTATTATTGTTAATAAAATGTTTAAAGACACAAAGCAGAAGGCATTAGCGGTGTGCGAATCGCTGGCCCACGCTGGGGACAAAGGTCAAGAAAACGCGCCAAGTGCCTTTAATTATCATAATGCCAAGCAATTAAAAATGACATTAAAATTGAACAAATTTAGGCAAAGGGGTGTCGAAAAGTTTTTTTTTGTTCGCTTCGTTCGTGGTGATTTTTCGTAATTATACGTTAACTAGCTGTGATATGGATGTAACACATATTTATAAAGGGTAAAAATAAACGCACGGAAAAGGTTTCAGAGGTCATCTTGTTATTACCGGCTGCATTTTGAAGTTCTCCAAAGTATAGCATCTAGCTTGTGTATGTTTGAATGCGTCTCTCTATCTGCTAAATACAATTCCGGCGTAAATTTATTGTAATTTTAAATAATGAGAAGAGTTTTCAATCACAACTGTGCAGCACATTTTGCTTGCCATAGGTTGAGTTTTGTCCAACATCATATACTGTACAGCACATTTTACCTCCCATGGGTTGAGGTCTGTCCACTATAATATAATGGGGTTCATTTACTAAAGCTGGAGAGTGCAAAATCAGGCTCACTTCTGCATATAAACCAATCAGTTTCCAGGTTTTATTGCCAGAGCGTAACCACTTAAAGCGGAGTTCCAATCAAAAATTGAACTTCCGCGTTTCGGAATTTTCCCCCACCCTCCGGTGTCACATTTGGCACCTTTCAGGGGGGAGGGGGGAGCAGATAACTGTCTAAGCCACGTATTTTCTCCCACTTCCGCAGTATCGATGGATATCTACACCACATCCGGCCCCTTCCCCGCCCCCCCTCTGTCTTCTGGGAGACACACAGATCCCAGAAGACAGCAGGGACCAGTGAAGACGTGCAGCATGACTCACCATGCGCAGTAGGGTACCAGGCTGTGAAGCCGCAAGGCTTCCCTTCCTGATTCCCTTACCGAAGATGGCGGCATCTCCACCTGAGAGCTGAGGGACAGATCGGTTTCGGGTGCCGACATCGCAGGCGCCCTGGACGGGTAATTGTCCATATATTAAAAGTCAGCAGCTGTAGTATTTGTAGCTGCTGACTTTAAAAAAAAAAATTAGTTTGGCGGAACTCCGTTTTAAGGACTGGGCCTATTTTTTACACTTGGAGCCGGATTCAGAAAACTATTTACGCAGCATATCAAGAGATACGCTGCGTAAAAACTAAGAATAGCCGGCGTATCTTTTTTTGCTATTCAGAAAAGAAGATACGCCGGCTGTCTTCTAAGATACGAGTGGCGTAAGTCTGTTACACCGTCGTATCTTAGTTGCATTATTACGCTGGCCGCTAGGTGGCGCTTACGGCGGTTTTCGCGTAATATATGGAAATGAGCTATTTACGCCAATTCCCGAACGTACTTTCGGCGGTGCGTCGTAGTTTACGTAGTTTGCGTAAGCGTTAGAGCGGCGTAAGGTTACCCCTGCGTAGCCAATGTTAAGTATGGATGTCGGGACAGCGTCGAATTGTACGTCGGTTACGTCGTTCGCGTAAATCGTTCGGGAATGGGGCTCGACGTTAGTTATGTTCACGTCGTTTACATTGAGGAAAAGCGTCGTGATTTTACGCATGCGCACTGGGAACGTCCAAAAAAAACGTGAATTACGTGGGGTCATGATTCATTTACATGAATCACGCCCCCACTCCATTCATTTGAATTGCGCGGCCTTAAGCCGCAACACATACGTTACGCCGCCGTAAATAATGGCGCAAGTTCTTTCTGAATAAAGAACTTGCACAAATATTTACAGCGGCGTAACGTATCCCCGGATCCACGGATCTTTCTGAATCTGGCCCTTGGTGTTTACAAGTTAAAATCAGGCTTCACTTCCTCGTTCCCTTACCAAAGATGGCGGCGCCTCCACCCGAGGGACAGATTGGCTTTAGGTGCCGACACCGCGGGCGCCCTGGACAAGTAAGTGTCCATATTTTAAAAGTCAGCAGCTGCAAGATTTGTAGCTGCTGGCTTAAAAAAAAAAATTGGCGGAACTGCGCTTTAAGGACCGGGCCTATTTTTTACACAAGTCAAAATATTTTTTTATGCTAGAAAATTACTTAGAACCCCCAAACATGATATCATTTTTTTTTTCAGACACCCTAGAGAATAAAATGGCGATCGTTGCAATAATTTATGTCAAACCATATTTGCACAGCAATTTGTTTCGAATAAATACACTTTTTTTAATAAAAAAATAAAAAAACAGTAAAGTTAGGTCAATTATTTTTTTTATAATATAAAAGATAATGTTACGACGAGTAAATTGATACCAAACATGTCATGCTTCAAAATTGCGCCTGTTCGTGGAAAAGCGACAAACTTTGACACTTAAAAATCTCTGCAGGCAGTCCCTGACTTACGAACGCCCAAATTATGAACGACTCCTACTTACAAAAGGCCTTGATCCCTTCTGCTTGTGCTCCACGCTGGTCCTGGATACCTCCGAGCAGCTATCTTGCCACATTCCACACTGCAGTACTACATGTACTGCATGGCCAGAAGAGCCCCAGAAGTGCCCGGAAACATCCCACATCCCTCCACAGGCGGACGCCGGAACATCCCACATCCCTCCACAGGCAGATGCCGGAATATCCCATATGCCTCCACAGGCAGATGCCGGAACATCCCACATCCCTCCACAGGCAGATGCCGGAACATCCTATATGCCTCCACAGGTGGACGCCGAAACATCCCACATGCCTCCACAGGCGGACCCTGGAACATTCTACATCCCTGCACAGCCGGAAGCTACACTTACAAGCAGTGTTACGACTTACAAACATATTCACTTACAAATAAACCTACAGTCCTTAATGTGTTCGTAACTCGGGGACTGCCTGTATAGGCAAAGTTTAAACATTTCTACAGGTTACCAATTTTGAGTTACAGAGGAGGTCTAGTGCTAGAATTATTGCTCTCGCTCTAATGATCGCGGAAAAACCTCACATGTGTGGTTTAAACACTGTTTACCTATGCAGGCAAAATATGTATGCGTTCACTTCTGCACGCAAGCACGACGGGACAGGGTGCTTTAGATTTATTTTTTTCTTATTTATTTTACGTTTTATTTTTTCAAAGACAGGTATCCGCTTCCCCCTCCCCCCGAAAGGTGCGGAACCTGAGGGAGGGAGGAATCCAATGAGCGGAAGTTACACTTTTGGGTGTAACCCCGCTTTAATACATTGGTTCAAGCTAGGCCAATGCAACTATGCAAAAATAGCAATACTTGGAATTAAGGTTTTAAATGATGAAAGATAAGAACCTATTTCATGCATAATCTCAGATATAAAGGATAACTTGTCACAAATTTGTGGCAGTGTTGCAGTGTGATGCCCCGTACACACGACCGTTTTTCCCGTCGTGGAAAAAAAACTATGGTTAAGCGGGATTCCGCTCAAGCTTGTCTTGCGTACACACAGTCACACCAAATTCCGACAGTCAAAAATGCGGTGACGTACAACACTACGACGAGCCGAGAAAAATCAAGTTCAATTCTTCCGAACGTGTGTTGACTTGATTCTGAGAATGCACGTTTTTTTTTTTCGTGTTGAAATTGCATGAAGACAAACGTTTTTTTCCGCTAATATTTTTTACTGACGGGGAAAAAAGAGATCCTGCTCTCTTTTTTTTCCCGCCAGTTTTCCTGTGGGAAAAAGTCAGATGGAGCATACACCAAAAGCTCTCATCTGACTTTTTTTTCTATGGGAAAACCGATCGTGTGTACGGGGCATAAGTTGTGTTAACTTGCTGTACATTTCACTGGCAATTTGAACGCTTACAGAGCACTTGAAGCACAAGTTCTAGTTGACACTTTTTTCAATTTGTGGCAAATTTTTATGGCAGGTCTCTAGCAAGAGCAAAGTTGCAGTGGTGGGTCTACAGCAGTGTTTCTCAACTCCAGTCCTCAAGGCCCCCCAACAGGTCAGGTTTTCAGGATTTCCATTATTTTGCACAGGTGATTTGATCAGTTTCACCGCCTTAGTAATTCCCACAGCCTTTTCATCTGAGGGAAATCCTGAAAACATGACCTGTTGGGGGGGCTTGAGGACTGGAGTTGAGAAACACTGGTCTACAGAAAGAGCTGTGCAAGTCTACAACATGAAAATTCAGCCACAGTGACCCCCTGTGGTGGGATGACTATAGCACCACATAACTGGACCAGAACTTGCAGCAGACTTGCAGAATGTTTGCACAGAAAGTTGATCTGGAGTCATGCAATGTGGACTGTGGCTGCAATTGTACAACACACTTTTGAAGCCGGCAAGTCTAGCAATAGCTTAGCAAGTCATTTTCAAACTTGCAGCTCAATTGCTTGCTATCTGGATTACCATATAATACAGGTTCTGTTTTTTTCAGTTTCCATCCCAGAGAGCTGTATTACTCTACAATGATCAGACTACAGCACCTTACAAATGTTTCATGCATAGAACATGTCAGTGAAAAATGTATTATTAATATCTTCTTTTTTTTCCATTGTTGCCCAGTAAGGCACATTGATGCATTTACCATACGTCTTTTTCTAGTGGAATCAATTTAACAGCGGGGATAGAGGTAACCCGATCTAATGAATCATACTGCAACCCCATTCCATTTAACTTTCTTATTACTACCTTTAAGGCTGCCATGTTACCTGCATGGCCTCCAACCTATTAATACAACACCTGCACAGATTTATTTGTATAACAAAGTCGGTGCACTTCCCTACCGGTAGGAATGGGTAGATTGAGTTTTCATGTGTAGGTGGAAGTGAGGCTGCTCTTGTTAGTCCGGTGTCTTTCGATCTCCCATCATCCTCCCACAGGAGTACAAGCACTCATTAGATGAGGTGGCATAGGAATATTTCATGCTCTGCTCACAACCTATTAAGAATGAGTACTTACCATGCTGAATCATAGCACAGTGGAAGGGTACCGTGTCCTTCACATAATGAATCTCTCTTAGTTTTACATTATTTTTTATTTTTTTTGTCAGATAATTATTTTTCCTCACATGGTTTCCTTTCCGATCCAATTAAATGAGGTCTCATACTATTCTTTTTCTACTTTGAAATATTATTAGACTTTTTTTTCTTGTATACATAGAACACTGTGATTAACCCTAGGTCTGGGAAACACGGTCACAGTATTGTACACGGCTGGTATATGACACAAGTCTGATCTAGTAGGCTGTGTCTCCTTAGAAGGTCACCTTCCTTAGGTCATTAGCTTGACCATAAAGAAACGTGTCCCCTACTTTGTGCAGCAGTTGCAGATGCCTCCATTTGAGCTTTTCTGCTTGCAACAGATTTTGAACTCGTTGTAGAGATCTGCAGCTGGTATTGCTATTGGCATGGCCTTTGAATCAAGTTGTTTCCATGGGCAGGCCCAGAGGGGGGCATCTCAATGCTGTACAAATTGTTTGTCTACCCATCTGCAAAATTGTCTTATATGCTGGCATGGGAGCAGCACTTAGGGGAGGAGATTGACTTAAAGCGGAGTTCCACCCAAAAATGGAACTTCCACTTTTTGAAACCCCCCCCCCCTCCGGTGTCACATTTGGCACCACGTCTGGCACCTACTCTGTCCCCCCCTGGCTGTCTTCTGGGAGACACACAGGTCCCAGAAAAATGCAGGAACCAGTGGGGACGCACAGCGCGACTCGCACATGCACAGTAGGGAACCAGGTAGGGTGACCACGTGTCCCGGATTGCCCGCATTTTACAGGTCTATCCCAAGTACATTCATTCCAGGACAATACAGTGTCCCGGAATGAAACTGACACAGCCGCCCCCCCCCCCCCGTCAATCTGATGCCCCCAAAAAAGGCCGCCACATCACTGCTTTGCTCACTGACAGTACTTGTCCTGGGCGGGAATGCCTGGAGGAGCACAATCCCCGCCCCCTGCTTGTGATTGGTGAAATCATAAATCCTGCCTCTTGTTTCCAATCACTGTGCTGTGATTCGGTATAGCACAAGCTGATTTTTGGGAAGGGGGGTGTCCCTGAATTGTAGTTTGGAAATGTGGTCACCCTAGAACCAGGATGTGAAGCCCCAAGGCTTCACTTCCTGATTCCCTCACCAAGAAGGTGGCGGCAGTACCCAAGAGCTGACGCACATATCAGCTTCGGCTGCCAACATCGTGGGCACTGTGGACAGGTAAGTGTCTATATATTAAAAGTCAAAACATGAGGGGTAGTGGCGCTGTAACAATTATAAATGATAATGAGTCAGTTTGATGAGCGTCCTTTTTATGATATTTTAGAGTGTGTAACACACACTTGTAATTGGAAAAATTAAGTCGGGAGAAGAAAATTGGGAAAAACGAGTCTTATAGATAAAAATTATACAAGGTCCATGTTCCAGGGCAAGCCTCCAGGGGGAAGATGAGAGCAGGCTCCAATATGCAAAAACAAGAAGAAAGAAGGTGCCACCAGGTAAGGAACAGTGCAATTTTTTATTTGAGAATAGGTGCATTATCCACTTACATTTCAAATTCTGTACATTCGGCATACAAGTCCTGACTGGCCCAGATTGTGGCGATCCCCTGCACTAGATGTCAGCCGTATGTGATGTCTCTCAGTCCTCTGTATCTCCGTCTACTGTAAAACCAGGAAGTCCAGGTGGTGTAAGCAGCAGGAACGAGGCTTGGGACACAGCTAGGAGGCACGATGACGTCACGGGCAGCAACAAGGCGACGACGTTCCGGAGCCTATTAAAAGTCAGCAGCTTCAGTATTTGTAGTATTTTTTGGCAGAACACCGCTTTAAGTGACTGGTGGAAGTGGTCCCCTCAAACATATAAGGGTATAATGGATACAGCATTTGTGGAGGAAGGATATAAGGTACTTTCTAGATCAGTGGTTCTCAACATTTGTAGTGCCGTGACCCCTTGATGAAATTTCCCAAGTTGTGGGGACCCCCAACAGTAAAATTATTTACAAAGTGTATAGCACCCAAGCAAGTATCTATAGATATACAAAGGGCCAGATTCAGCAAGACTTGCGCTGGAGTAATTCGATATGCGCCGCGTAACTGTGAATATGCGCCGTCGTTTCTATGTGGCCGTACCCACCAAACTAGATGCGACACAAAACGGGCCATTTCCGATCGGCTTAACTTTCCGACGCCAGAGTCTCGTCAGCGCATAATTTCGCTTGGCGCATCAGTCGCGCCTATTGATTTCCCCTGCAAATATGCAAATGAGGGAGATTTCCCGATTCGCGAACGGATTAGCACCATACGCTGGTTACATGCGCCGCGCGTATCTCGTCCGTCCGGCGCAAAGTTATTTCTACAAATAGCTGCTTTATCTTTACTCCAGACGGCCACAGGTCAGCAGGAGAGCAGCTACAGCAGCAGCGTTACCGACGAAACTAGCAAGCTGACCAACCACACTTGCAGGACAACACCTCTGTGTGCCAACATGCCAGGGGCAGTCGCGGTCCTAGCACTAGTACTGGGTCCCCCGGTACGGAGGAGGCGGGCACGTGAGAGGATATACCGCACGCGCATGAGCCTCTTTGGCATGGGGGGTGAGGAGGTGTATCGCCTCTTCAGATTCAGCCCAGATGCAATACTTGAACTAACCACAACCCTGCAGGATGACATCACCAGCAAGACACACCGCTCACAAGCAGTGCAGCCACTGGTGAAGGTACTGGCAACACTCCATTTCCTTGCAAGTGGATCATTCCAGCGTACAAGTGGAGTGGTGGCTGGGATGTCACAGTCCACCATAAGCAGATGTGTGCACCAGGTTGTCCCTGCAATCCTCAGACGCATGTCCAACCAGTTCATCAGACCCACCACTGAGGAGCTGCGGCTGAAGGCAATGACAGATTTCTACAGCATTGCCAGATTCCCACGCACTGTGGGGGCCATTGATTGCACATATGTGGTCCTTCAGCCCCCCTGTGCCACAGAGCACATATACCGCAATCGGAAGCATTGGCATTCCATCAACGTATAGGTGATAGCCGATGCCCAACGCCTCATATGGCACGTCCGTGCCAAACACCCCGGGTCCAGCCATGACAGCTTCATATACCGTCAGAGTCCCATCCCAGCAGAATTCGAGCAGAACGTGTATGGGGACAGCTGGCTGGTTGGTGAGTGACATGGGTGGCAGGCATGACTATCCCCTCCCATGATGCACATCACAAGGGCCACATGCATGACTAACATCCTCCTTTTTTTTCCCTTACAGGTGACTCTGCATATGCACTGGGACCCCATCTCATGACTCCTTTCCGGAACCCCCAAACCAGAGGAGAGAGAAAATACAATGAAGCACACATCAAAACCCGTGCAGTGGTGGAGCAAACATTTGGGCTCCTGAAGTCCCGTTTCCACTGCCTGGATACGTCTGGGGGGACCCTATTGTATTCCCCTACCTTTGTGTGTCAGATCATCGGTGCATGTTGCATTCTGCACAACTTTGCCATGAGAAAAGGCCTGCAGATTGACATGCGTGATGACCTGACCCCCGACCCACACAGTCCCCCCCTGCCAGAGGAGACCCATTCAGCTGATGGAAGAGCAGTCAGGAGGGTCCTCGCCGTAGGCATCTTTGGACAATAAACCAAAACATTAATCACACAGACAATGCATGCATGCACACCACTGATGTCCCTAGATCACACACACCACATCCACATCGCATTGGATTAGCCCAAGTCCAGCATGTAGGACTTGGGAGCAGCAACGCCAGCGTCAAGGCCCCAATGATGTCGCTGTCCATTCATACACCTTTCACACGTCATTCATACAGCCGTGGGGTTAACTTCACCACCACGGCCGAGGGTGACACCCCTTACTGGCAGGAGTGCCACCCCCTCACATTCACACACCATTCACACTGCAACGTGTGCAGTATCAAAAAAAAATAAAAATCTCATATCCAGAGCATAATCACAAATAAAATAACTCATAACCTGAGCATTAATATTAAAATAAAAATCTCATAACCTGAGCATTTCAGAAAAAAATAATAATACAAAACTCATGTCCTGAGCATCAATCAAAAAATAAATAAAAAAATGATCTGGGATGCCGTGGGCTTCTTCTGGCGGCCCCTCTCTGGCTCCTCAGCTGCCTGGATGGAGTGGGTGGGGGTGGGGGGACATCTGGAGGTGGCTGATCCCCGGGTGGGCCACTCCTGGCAGGTGTGGCCTGCCTGCCCTCCAAGGCCACGGCAATCCGGCCGAGATACGAACTTGTCTGGGCCTGCACCCTGAGCTGCTGGGCCTGCATCCTGAGCTGCCGGGTGACCTGATAATGCTGGGCCCGCCGACTCAGCCTCCCCTGGTCCCGGATGGCAGCAGTGTTTGCCTGGACGGCTGCAGTGAGGTCCCTTATGTCACCCTGCACCTCCCCCAGACTGGTCACCACTGCAGCGCAGTTGCAGCTCACATCCTGCACTGCCGATGAAATCTGGGCCACGGATCACAGGCTGTCAGCCACTCTGTCCAGGTGCCCAACTATGTCCCCCATTTGCTGGGTCTGCCTGGCGTGATCCCTCGCCACCTGGTCCTGGACCAGATCAGACACCCCCCTGGTCTTATGGGTTGCCTTCCTGGGGCCAGTAGATGTTTGTCCCCGGGGGGATGGAGTCGCCCTTGAGGGGCTTCCTATGACGGGGGAGGGGATCTGAGAGGGTCCTGCAGAAGAGGAGGACTCCTCCAACAATAAAATAAAGTCCTGCTCTGCCCCAACAGGCTCCTCCTCAACGACCTCTGCAGGTGTGGTGTGGGCACTCTCCTCCTCCACCTCAGTGTCTTCACCACCCAGGGGCACAGGCACTGGGTGCCGTTGGGGGATGGGGTGGACTGGCCGCCGACAGATGATGGCCCAGCTCCGTCATCTGTGGATGACACAAAGCAGACACATGTTGGTGGTCCCACACACTTGGCACATGAACCCCCCCCCCCCCACATGCAACACACCAAATAGGGGATAAAAAACACTTACCTGTCCTGGAGCCTTCCTCCACAGAATCATAGCCTGGTACCCCCTCCAATTGCTCCCTCTCCAGGCAGCGGGCGACCACCTCCTCCTCTGTGGTCAGGCTGACCGGACATGGGGGTCCACCACCTGTGCCCCGCTCATGGCTCCGAATGGTGGCCACCTTGCCACGGACCTTGCGCCGCAGGTCATTGATTTTTTTTTTGTATACCCCCAGCAGTCCGGGTGGAGTACCCCAAGACATTCACCCTGCCAGCAATAGTGTCCAGGATGGCCTGCTTCCTCTCCCGGGTGGTCTTCCTACTTTTCTTCCCATGCAGGAAATCATTGTAAGTCTCTATACCAGAGATGACCACAGAGACCTCCTGGGCATTAAAATTGAGGTTCCTCCTCTCTTTGGGGGTAGCGGGAGCAGCCATAACAGAGCAAAAGTAAATTCCCTGGGGTGGGGGGAAACGGAAATACTTTTGCACCGGAATGGCGCTTCCGCTGGCGCTTTTATACGCGCAACGGAACACATTGCGCTGGCGTTTCCCGTGAAGTGGTGCCGACGGAAGTTGTGAGCATGCGCACAGGGGGCCGAGTGAATCCTCACTTACTGCGCATGCTCCGTGGATGATGTGCTGAACGTAAGCCTCTGCGCTGGGCTCCGCCCATTTACATATGATCACACCCACTTCCACTTGCGTCGGGTTACGCCAGCGCATTATCGTTACTCTGGCGCAAGTTTACGCGCAACTGCTATGTGAATAACAGTACTTGCGCCGAAAGTGTCGGCGGAGTAACGTAAATGAGAAACGTTACTCCAAAGTAAAGAAGCGCCCATCTACCTGAATCTGGCCCAAAGTGTATAGCACCCAAGCATGTATCTAGCACTGACACGGAATAACCACTTTTGAGGAACCAACTGGGACATTTATATATAAATGATATGTATTGTACCACAATTATATTTTTCACAGTCATGTCAGACTTATTTAATCAAAAGAGATGTATTAATTACACTCCTGTGACAAACAGTACAAAAATGCCTTAATTACTAGTGATGAGCGGAATACGCCATATTCGATTTCGCGATATTTCGCGAATATTTCGAAGAATATTCGCGAATATTCGTTAATATCGAATATTCGTGATATTTTATAAAAAAAAAAAAAAAAAAAAAATTGCGAATTTTCGCCAATGCGAATTTTCGCTAATGCGAATTTTCGCTAATGTGAAATTTCGCGATTTTTTTTTTTTTATAAAATATCACGAATATTCGATATTTACGAATATTCGGTATATTTTATATAAAAAAAAAGCGAAATTTCACATATGCGGTTGCGAATATTCGTTAATATCGAATATTCGTGATATTTGATAAAAAATAAATTGCGAATTTTCGCTATTGCGAATTTTATTGCGAATTTTTTTGCGAAATTTGAAAAATATCGAATATTCGAAATAGCGAATATTCGCCGCGATATTCGAGATATTCGCGAATACTCGAATATGCAATATTCGTAGCGAATATTCGCAATGCGAATATTCGTGAGCAACACTATTAATTACCGGTATTTAGTGCCTGGCTTGCCAAAGTACCTCAGGTTACCTCAGGTGTTCTGTCAGCATCAGCAACCCGTCTATTATATTAACCGGAAGTGACGCCACCGCCATCTTGGTACCCTCGTCCGCAGCAAGGCTACAGTTTGAAGTCGGCAAGCGGACATCTTTTTACACCCACCATAACGTTTATATAGTATATAAGCTCAGTTCACTGGTAAAAATATGTGTAAACTGCAAGACTTCGGTGGGTGTAAAAAGATGTCCGCTTGCTGTCTTCTAACTGTAGCGTTGCTGCGGACGAGGGTACCAAGATGGCGGCGGCGTTATTTCCGGTTAACTTTGCTTGCTGACTTCTAACTGCAGCCTTACTGCGGACGAGAGTACCATGATAGCGGCGACGGAACGTCACTTCCGCAAGGTTCTCCTCTCCCAGAAGTGACGTCTTGCTGGCCGAGATGGACAGACTCAGGCGTAAACAGTAATTTCGGGTCTGTCTCGGCCAGCATAACAGCTTGAACTAGCATTCGCGACCCCCGGCAAATTGCCAAACGACCCCCCGGTTGAGAACCGCTGTTCTAGATGGTACCGGACCACCTCTTGAAAACGTACCAGGGGCCTCCTCAGTGTTTTCCGTGATGTGGTCAACCTGGTAAGATGTTTCACCTGGACCTGTCCCAAGGTTTTGGATCAGAGTTCATTCCCTGGTCTATTCTGTGACAAGGGTCACTATAGTTAAAAGCCCCAAAGTGGCTCTTCTCAAAGAGCCTGTTGTGGACGCTCCCAAGCATGTTCACACTTTAATCCATGTTATGTTTCTTGTGGTACAAATCGTTATAGTGACCACTTGGAAGAAACCAGTGGTAGATCTGGCTATTATGAAAAATAAGCTGACATGGCTCATTCTCAAAGAAACACTGGTGAGTATCTTAAAGCGGAGGTTCACCCTAAATATACTCTCTCTCCCATGCGATCCAGCATACTGGCGTCAGCGCCAGTATGCTGTTTTTTTTTTTTTAAATCCCCCACTTACTGTGTAATCTTTAATTTTTATATCTTTCCCCCGCGGTGGGTGGCGCCTATACAGCCCATCACATCTTACGAAAATACCCGATCTAGGACTCGGGTATTCTTGGCGCAATGCGGCGCCTGCGCACAGACCTAGGAGCTGACTGCGCAGGCGCCGTATTTCTCCGAGTCCTATTCCGGCTTTTTTCGGAGGGCGTGACGCGCCATAGCCGTAGGACTCAGAGAAATACAGCGCCTGCGCAGTCAGCTCCTAGGTCTGTGCGCAGGCGCCGCATTGCGCCGAGAATACCTGAGTCCTAAATCGGGTATTTTTGTAAGATGTGACGCGCTATACAGGCGCCATCCACCACGGGGGAAATAAATAAAAATTAAAGATTACGCAGTAAGTGGGGGATTTAAAAAAAAAAAACAGCATACTGGAGCTGACGCCAGTATGCTGGATCGCATGGGAGAGAGTATATTTACGGTGAACCTCTGCTTTAAGGGATAGGGCTGAAAGATTTTACCATGTTTGGGATCCTTGGAATAAAAATCTCCAACTGATAGACTGGTGAGAAGTTTGTGGGCCACCAGCACAGCCCGACGTGTCAACTCTCTCCCAGTGGCACAATGAGACTTCTCCCTGACGCGAGAGATCATCTCTTCACATATTCCTGGGCTTGTTCATTCCCGAGGCCTCTCACTTCTTCTATTCCGTGACATCTCATGTTAGGTATCTGGGATATCCCATGCCTTGATATCGGTCCATGTACAGTATGTGGGACACCAGTCACTAGGGAAGGGGCAAAGCTCCCAAACTCCTTCACTACTAGGGCCAGCCGTCACCCATGCCATGACACTACAACTCTTACTGGCTGGCTATTTAAGCACCCAACATCACTTGGTTGCCCCTAGCAATGACCACATATGGCTATATTCACGTAGAGCGGCGTATATTTGTGCAGGCATAACGTATCTCAGATACGCTACGCTGCCGTAAATTAGAGAGGCCAGTGCTGTATTCACAAAGCAATTGCTCCCAAAGTTACGGCGGTGTAGCGTAAATGGGCCGGCGTAACCGTGTAGGTTAAGTAGATATTTCTTGGACCTACAGGTAAGCCTTAGGCCGCGTACACACGATAGGTTAAACCGATGAGAACGGTCTGATGGACCATTTTCTTTGGACCAAACCGATCGTGTGTGGGCGCCATGGGTTAGTTATTCATGAAAAAAAGCCAACTTGTTTTACATTTAACCGATGGATTCCTAACCGATAGGTCAAAACCGATCGTTAGTACGCATGACCATCGGTTAAAAATCCACGCATGCTCAGAATCAAGTCGACGCATGCTTGGAAGCATTGAACTTCATTTTTTTCAGCACGTCATTGTGTCTGGTCCGTTCGGTTGTTTAACCGATGGTGTGTAGGCACGACTGACCATCAGTTAGCTTCATCGGTTAACCGATGAAAACGGTCCATCAGACCGTTCTCATCGGATGGACTGATCATGTGTACGCGGCTTAAATCTAGGCTTTCCTGTAGATCAAATTGGTCTGTAAGGGTTTACAACCACTTTAACACGTTATTTCTCACACATGGCATAGGCATACTTGCAAACATTATATATATATTTTTAGCAAAGGCCCTAGAGAATATAATACCTAATGTTTTGGTAAAATATAGAATATGGTGTTGCGTTAAGGAAATAGATATACTGTAGTTGCCATTATGATGCCAACTTTCTCTTACCTCCTCGCCACTATCTGTCTCTGTCATCTCTAGGAGCATCTTGGCTCTCTTTAGTGGCAACATGTTCAAAGTGACAGATGCCCTAATACTATCTGCTTTAGCTGCTGAAGCCACTTTAGCACTGGAGATTGGTGAAGGACATTCGCTGTCCTCCAAGTGCTGAGATGTTCCTGGATATTCAGAATCAAGAGATTAATATCTCACAAAGTTATCAAGTAGATGGATGGAGTAGATTTATAATTCAATCTTGTATTTCTTTCCATATGAAACATGCTAGCCAGTAAAAAAAACTTGGATTTCTGGCTTAGTAGACGGGTCAAATCCACATTTTATGACACCTAATCAAGGTCCTTCATGGTATACTTTAACCACTTCAGCCCTGGAATGTTTCACCTCCTTCATGATCAGCCCTTTTTTTGCGATACGGCAATGCGTTGCTTTAACTGACAATTGCGCAGAGGTGATCAAATACCACCAAAAGAATGTCCTATTTGTGGGGGGGAAAAAAGGACATCATTTTTATTTGGATACTAAAAAAAATGTTAAATATATATTTACTTTCTGCTATAAAACTTAAAATTAAAAAAAAAAATCGAATTTCTTCATCAATTTAGGATAATATGTATTCTGCTACATGTTTTTGGTAAAATAAAAATCCCAATAAGTGTATATTGATTGGTTTGCGCAGAAGTTATTGCGTATACAAACTATGGGATATTTTCATGGCATTTGTATTTTTATTTTTACGATTAATGGCAGCGATCATCGATTTTTAGCGGGACTGTGACATTGCGGCAAACAAATTGTACACTAATGCCTCGTACACACGATCACTTTTTGTGATGAAAAAAAATGTAATTTTTCATCATGAAAAAAAAACAAAATTTTTGAAACGTCACTTTCAAAGACGATGTTGCATACACACCATCGTTTTTTTCACAAAAAGCGAGGTTACGTTCACCACTCTTTTCCATTGAAGCTCGCTTCATAACTAGCTTCTGGGCATGCGCGGGTTGAAAAACGTCGTTTTTGCTACACACGGTGACTTTTTGTGAAACAAAAAACGACGTTTCGAAAAACGACACAAAAAATTCAAGCATGTTGGAATTTTTTTTTGCCCACACACGATCAATTTAAATGACGTTTTGAAAAACGATGTTTTTTTTCATCGCAAAAAACGACCGTGTGTACGCGGCATTGGCATTAGTCAGTGTTTTTCAACTCCAGTCCTCAAGGCACACCAACAGGTCATGTTTTCAGGCTTTCCATTATTTTGTACAGGTGATTTGATCAGTTTTACTGCCTTAGTAATCACCACAGCCGTTTCATCTGAGGGAAATCCTGAAAACTTGACCTGTTGGTGTGCCTTGAGGACTGGAGTTGAAAAACACTGCACTAAGTGACTCTTTTTGGGGACCAGTGACACCAATACAGTGGTAAGTGCTAAAAAAATGCTCTCACTGTATTAATGACACTGTCAAGGAAGGGGGTATCAGAAGTGATCAAAGGGTTAAGTATGCTTTTAGGGAGTAATTTCTAACTGTGTGGGGGATGGACTAACTGGAGGAAATCAGAGATCCGTGTTTCCCCTCTCGTTAAAGCGTACACACAATCGGTTTTCACGATGTGGAATAGAACGACGTGAAATACTAAGAAAAAACATAGAGCAGGAAGAGACTCGGTCCTTAACCACTTGGTTTCCCTGTCACGTCCAAAGACGTGAACCGCGCAAACCTGAGGCGCCGGGTTGACGTCTTTGGACGTGACAGCCTTTCCCCGCTCCCTGCGCGTCCCCGCGATCGCGCATCGGCAAAAAACTGTGTTGGCCGTGTCCCCGTGACACAGCCAATCACAGATCGTGCTGAATGGCCAATCACAGAGGCCATTCAGCACTCGATCCTGATGTCCAATGAGAGATGATCTCAATTGTAAACAAATGAGATCATCTCTCATCGCCGGCTTTCTCTCCTCACACACAGCGTGTGAGGAGAGAGAGTGAAAGTCAGTCAGTGAGTAAAAAAAAAGTTCAAGTTTAATTAAAAACAGCGCCAGTGTCTCTGCCAGTGCCACCTGCCAGTGCAAACAGCCTGTGCCACCTGCCAGTGCCACCTGTCCCTGCCATCAGTGCCACCTGCCCCCAGTGCCATCTGCCCCTGCCATCAGTGCCATCTGCCCCTGCCATCAGTGCCATCTGCCCCTGCCATCAGTGCCATCTGCCCCTGCCATCAGTGCCACCTGCCCCTGCCATCTGTGCCACCTGCCATCTGCCGTAAGTGCCATCTGCCATCAGTGCAATCTACCATCAGTGCCACCTGCCTGTGCCATCTGCCTGTGCCACCTGCCATCAGTGCTATCTGCCAGTGCCACCTTGCCCGTGCCACCTGCCCGTGCCATCTGTCATCAGTGCCATCTGCCCGTGCCATCTGCCCGTGCAATCTGCCAGTGTCTTCGGTGCCATCTGCCATCCGTGCCATCTGCCCGTGCCAGCTGCCATTAGTGCTACCTGCAATTAGTGTAATTTGCCATCAGTGTCACCTGCCAGTGCAATCTCCCATCAGTGCCACCTGCCAGTGCAATCTACCATCAGTGCCATCTGCCTGTGCCATCTGCCTGTGCCACCTGCCATCAGTGCTACCTGCCCGTGCCACCTGCCCGTGCCATCTGCCATCTGTCATCAGTGCCATCTGTCATCAGTCCGTGCCATTTGCCGTCAGTGCCACCTGTCAGTGTCATCAGTGCCAACAATGGCTAAAAGATCCTTTTCGCTCGAGGAGGCATATGAAATTATGGCGGCTGACGAGAGCAACGGGGAGCTCTGCGATTCAGATTCCACTGAAAATTCCGACAATGAATCTGACATCACCTATGAGCCGATAGTCAGCAGTGGAGAAGAGACATCCGAGGAGGAGGACGAGGAGGAAGAAGAGGAGGACGAGGAAGAAGAAGAAGAAGAAGAGGAGGAGGAGGGTCCACCCGCCAGAAGAAGGCGTATTGCTAAGGAGGCAGTGCCATCCACCAGCACCGCTGTGCCATCCACCAGTACCGCAAGACCTCAGCAAGCAAGGTCACGTACCAGTGGGGTGTCACCTCAGTCCCAAAGGGTTAGGTCCCATGCCAGCCTTCCCTATTCCCTTCAGAACCCCCTGTGGCTTCCTTCTAATTCAGGAGAAGCCAACATTCCCCCCTTCACTGCCCAGCCAGGAGTCCAGGTGGACACAGAAAATTTTGCCCCGATTAATTTTTTTAATTTAATTTTCACCGACAACATGCTTGCCTCAATTGTTACCCAGTGCAATCTTTATGCAGAACAATTTATTTCCAGTAACCCCACATCCTATTATGCCCGTCCCTTCGAGTGGAGAGCCCTAACAGTGGAAGAGTTTAAAATTTTTTTGGGCCTCATATTCTGTATGGGACTAAACCACAAAAACCAATTACGTTCCTATTGGTCAAACCGCCCCATCTACCACATGCCCATCTTTTCCTCAAAAATGCCCAGGACCAGATATCAATTGATAATGAGATTCCTACACTACAACGACAATACCCAGTGCCCTCCCCGAAATGACCCAAGTTTTGATAAACTTTATAAAATACGGCCACTACTAAATTATTTTTCCGAAATTTTCCCCCAGTTGTTTACCCCGGACCAACAAATATGTGTAGACGAATCCTTAGTAAAATTTTCTGGCAGGCTGGGCATAAAACAATTCATTCCCAGTAAAAGGGCCCGCTATGGGGTGAAGCTCTATAAGTTATGTGACCGAGCCACAGGTTATACGTATGCCTTCAACGTATACGAAGGAAAGGACAGCCAGCTACACCCCCCTAATTGTCCAGACTACGTAGGAACCAGCGGGAAAATTGTTTGGCAACTCCTGAACCCACTCCTGGAGAAAGGATACCACTTATATGTGGACAATTTCTACACAAGTTTGCCCCTGTTCCGAAACCTTTTCCACAAAAAAACCCCAGCATGCGGCACCGTGCGATCAAACCGGAAGGGCTTTCCTCAAAGTCTTGTCGTCAAAAAATTAGAAAAAGGGGAGACGGCGAGTTTACGTACAGAGGAAGTTCTGGCTGTGAAATGGAGGGACAAAAGGGATGTGTACGTGCTTTCTACCATCCACAACAACACATTTGTTGAGACCAGAACAAGGAATGGGCTAATCCAGAAACCGAAATGCATTTATGACTACAATAAGTTCATGGGGGGTGTCGATTTGAACGACCAGATGCTGGAACCCTACCTTTCTACAAGAAGATCATACCAGTGGTATAAAAAAGTTTCAATTTATTTGTTTAATTTGGCCGCGTACAATACCTACGTAATATATCGGAAATCCACTCCAAGACCCAAACCCTACCTTTTCTACCTGGAGGAAATCACCACTGCCCTTTTATACCCCAGCAACCCACCAGAATACATTCGATCCGATGTGGTTAGCCGACTCAGCGAGCGCCACTTTCCAGATAAACTCCCTCCCAGACCAACAGGCCATAAATGCCAAAAAAGATGCAAGGTGTGCTCCAAAGCAGGAGTGAGAAGCGACACCATTTATTATTGTCCTAAATGCCCTTCCCAACCAGCCCTCTGCGTAGTTGGTTGTTTCGCCCGTTACCATACCTCACTAAATTATTAGTCACTTTCTGCCATTTACCTTCACACCCCTTATACCTCTGCTTATGACCCCGGCTTGTTTGACCACGATTCTGCCTACCGATTCTGTTTATACCTCTGCCTGATTTGGAACTGACCCTGGACTGTTATTTGACCATGCTTATGCCTACTGATTTTGTTTATACCTCTGCCTGATCTGGAACTGACCCTGGACTGTTTGACCATTCTTTTTGCCTGCCTCTTGGACTGATCTTTTACCCTGCCAGTGGACTAGTGGGATTCATAGCACAGGGGTCTCACATATGTGAGGGGCTCCAGAATTTGTTTTTCTGGATGAAGAAAACAATTGTTTTTGTTTTCTCATTCTAGATTAGGGTCTGGTTGCCCGGAGGCTTCAAAGAGATTTGGGTGGGAGAAGCCTCCACCCCTGTCCCCATTCTGTTCTGAACGAGGCCCTACTTCTGCCTGTAGGACCTATGCCATCATGCCTCTGCCTGGTGCATGAACTGACCACCTGCACTAACCCTGACGGGACAGTATCCCTGCCTGGACAATTGTGTATGCCGTTGCTGACCAAGTCCCTGCCTGCTGCCTGGACCAGTGCTATCCTGCTGTGTAGAACTGCGCTACTATTACCACAGGTAATCTTTTGTTTACGCTTTGCTCAGCATAATGTATTTTGGGGTGTAATTCTTGGTATGTGCATGCTATGTGTCTCTGGAACACCGGACCGTGTTCCTTGCATGTTTGATCTCTGTATGTGGTCAGGCTGTGTAGAAGTCTCACACATGGGGTATCGTTTTACTCAGGAGGAGTAGCAGAATGTATTTTGGGGTGTCATTTTTGCTATCTAAATGCTATGTGTTGGAAATATCTTAGAAACGCACAACTTTGTGTAAAAAAAATGCGTTTTCATTTTTTTTCCACGTGTTCCAAAAACTTCTGGAAAACAATTAACCGTTCAAAAGACTCATTATGCCTCATAGATTATACGTTGGGGTGTTAGCTTTCCAAAATGGGGTCATTTTGTGGGTAATTTCATTATCCTGGTGTTCCAGGGCCTTCAAAAGTGTAATAGGTAGTCAACTAGTTAGATGTGCAATTTATGCTCCTAAAACCCTGGATGGCGCTTCCTGCATGTTGGGCCTCCGTATGTGGCCAGGCAGTGAAAAAGTCTCACATATGGGGTATCGTTTTACTCAGGAGGAGTAGCAGAATGTATTTTGGGGTGTCATTTTTGCTATCTAAATGCTATGTGTTGGAAATATCTTAGAAACGGACAACTTTGTGTAAAAAAAAATGCGTTTTCATTTTTTTTCCACGTGTTCCAAAAACTTCTGGAAAACAATGAACCGTTCAAAAGACTCATTATGCCTCATAGATTATACGTTGGGGTGTTAGCTTTCCAAAATGGGGTCATTTTGTGGGTAATTTCATTATCCTGGTGTTCCAGGGCCTTCAAAAGTGTAATAGGTAGTCAACTAGTTAGATGTGCAATTTATGCTCCTAAAACCCTGGATGGCGCTTCCTGCATGTTGGGCCTCCGTATGTGGCCAGGCAGTGAAAAAGTCTCACACATGGGGTATCGTTTTACTCAGGAGGAGTAGCAGAATGTATTTTGGGGTGTCATTTTTGCTATCTAAATGCTATGTGTTGGAAATATCTTAGAAACGGACAACTTTGTGTAAAAAAAAATGCGTTTTCATTTTTTTTCCACGTGTTCCAAAAACTTCTGGAAAACAATGAACCGTTCAAAAGACTCATTATGCCTCATAGATTATACGTTGGGGTGTTAGCTTTCCAAAATGGGGTCATTTTGTGGGTAATTTCATTATCCTGGTGTTCCAGGGCCTTCAAAAGTGTAATAGGTAGTCAACTAGTTAGATGTGCAATTTATGCTCCTAAAACCCTGGATGGCGCTTCCTGCATGTTGGGCCTCCGTATGTGGCCAGGCAGTGAAAAAGTCTCACACATGGGGTATCGTTTTACTCAGGAGGAGTAGCAGAATGTATTTTGGGGTGTCATTTTTGCTATCTAAATGCTATGTGTTGGAAATATCTTAGAAACGGACAACTTTGTGTAAAAAAAAATGCGTTTTCATTTTTTTTCCACGTGTTCCAAAAACTTCTGGAAAACAATGAACCGTTCAAAAGACTCATTATGCCTCATAGATTATACGTTGGGGTGTTAGCTTTCCAAAATGGGGTCATTTTGTGGGTAATTCCATTGTCCTGGTGTTCCAGGGCCTTCAAAAGTGTAATAGGTAGTCAACTAGTTAGATGTGCAATTTATGCTCCTAAAACCCCTGATGGCGCTTCCTGCATGTTGGGCCTCCGTATGTGGCCAGGCAGTGAAAAAGTCTCACACATGGGGTATCGTTTTACTCAGGAGGAATAGCAGAATGTATTTTGGGGTGTAATTTGTGGTATGCACATGCCATGTGAGAGAAATAAGCTATTACAATGACAATTTTGAGAACATTTTTAAATAAAAAATAAAAATCTTAATTTTGCAAAGTATTGTGGGAAAAAATTACAACTTCAAATACCTCACCATGCCTCTTAATAAATACCTTGGAATGTTTACTTTCCAAAATGGGGTTATTTGGGGGGAATTTGTACTTTCCTGGCTTGTTGGGGTCTCAAGAAATGAGATTGGCCTTCAGTACATCAGGTGTAATCAGATGTGATAATTTTTTATGATTTGCACTATAGCTTGTAGACTCTAAAATTTTCACACAGACCAAATAATTTCGAAAAATTTTGGGTTATTTTTATCAAAGACATGTAGCAGTATAAATTGTGGCCAAAATGTATGAAGAAAAATTAATAATTAGCAAAATTTTATCACAGAAACTAAGAAAAAATCTTTTTTTTTCAAAATTTTCGGTCTTTTTTTATTAATAGCGCAAAAAATAAAAAACCCAGAGATGATCAAATACCACCAAAAGAAAGCTCTATTTGTGGGAAGAAAAGGACAAAAAAATCATTTAGGTATAGTGTTGCATGACTGAGTAATTGTCATTCAAAGTGTGAGAGTGCTGAAAGCTGAAAATTGCTCTGGGCAGGAAGGGTGTTTAAGTGCCCAGTAAGCAAGTGGTTAAGGTGGTTGTAAACCCTCATGCCGCGTACACACGGTCGTTTTTTGCGATGAAAAAAAAAACGACGTTTTCTGTGAAGTAAAAAACGACGTTTTTGAAACGTCACTTTTCAAAGACAATTTTGCATACACACCATTGTTTTTTCACAAAAAGCGAGGTTACGTTCACCACTCTTTTCCATTGAAGCTCGCTTCATAACTAGCTTCTGGGCATGCGCGGGTTGAAAAACGTTGTTTTGAACGACGTTTTTGCGCCACACGGTGACTTTTTGTGAAACAAAAAACGACGTTTTGAAAAACGACACAAAAAATTCAAACATGTTGGAATTTTTTTTTGGTCGATTTTTTGAAGACAAAAAACGACGTTTTGCCCACACACGATCAATTTAAATGACGTTTTAAAAAACGTCGTTTTTTTTCATCGCAAAAAACGACCGTGTGTACGCGGCATCAGGCCTTGTACACACGGCTGAATATATCCGCTGTGAACGGTCCCCGGACCGTTTACAGTGTATATTTACGCCGGGGTGTTTTGATCCGATGGCTGTAAACACTTCCGCGCGCATGCGTCGGATCCATTCACAGGATACGACGCATGTGCGGCAAGATATGTCCGCTGGTTTGCCGTACTAACCAGCGGACATATCTGACGGCCAGCTATCCGGCGGAATTATTTCAAAGCATGCTTTGAAATTTTTCCGCCGGATGAATCCGGCAAAAAGCGTCCGTTTGCCCCTACAGACGAGGAGATTTTTCGGCTGAAATGGTCCGTCGGACCATGTTCAGCGGAAATATCCCCTCGTGTGTACAAGGCCTAACAGTCCACTTTTACCTACAGGTAAGCGTAGATTAGGGCTTATCTGTAGGTACAAGAAATATCTCCTAAACCTACACCGTTTAGGAGATATTTGCAGAAAAGACAGCACCGATGTCAATGGCGCATGCGCACCGTAGACAATGGCGCAGGTGCACTGAGCGTGCTGTTAGTGAAGACGATCGTGCCGTTTGTAAAGGCGATCGTGCCGTCACTGGCTGCTCCCACGCGCATGCGCGGGATCAACGTCATCGTGGCCCCGGCCAGTCACAGCGGCGGAACTGCTGTACCCGGAAGTCACACTGTAAGAGATGGTGGCAACGGAGGAGGCTAACGAGGGTTGCTGCGGGAGCTTCGATCTTGGGTAAGTAATTCATAATGAGCTAGTAAGCTCTGCATACTAGCTCATTAAGCCTTTGTCTTGCAGGGTGTATTTTTTTATTTATTTTTTCCCGGAGGCGTTCCTTCCTGTTTAATCACTTAAGGACCGCCTAACGCCGATATACGTCTGCAGAATGGCACGGCTGAGCACAGGCATGTACATGTACGTCGCCTTTAAGAGCCCAGCTGTGGGTCGCCCACGTGACCCAGTCTGAAGCTCCGTGATCGCGGGACCCAATCGCCGCCGGTGTCACGCAATCGGTCACAGGAGCTGAAGAACGGGGAGAGGTGAGTGTAAACACACCTTCCCCGTTCTTCACTGTGGCAGTGTCACTGATCTTCTGTTCCCTGATATAGGGAAAGACGATCAATGCCGTCACGCGTCCAGCCCCGCCCCCCTACAGTTAGAAACACATATGAGGTTACACATAACCCCTACAGTGCCCCCTAGTGGTTAACTCCTAAACTGCAATTGTCATTTTCACTAGTAATCAATGCATTTTTATAGCACTTTTTGCTGTGAAAATGACAATAGTCCCAAAAATGTGTCTGATGTGTCCGCCATAATGTCGCAGTCACGAAAAAAAATCGCTGATCGCCGCCATTAGTAGTAAACAAAAATTAATAAAAATGCCATAAAACTATCTCCTATTTTGTAAACGCTATAAATTTTGCGCAAACCAATCAATATACGCTTATTGCGAGATTTTTTACCAAAAATATGTAGAAGAATATTGGCCTAAACTGAGGAAAAATAATGTTTCTTTATATCTTTTTTGGGGGATACTTATTATAGCAAAAAGTAAAAAATATAGATTTTTTTTTAAAATTGTCGCTCTATTTTTGTTTATAGCGCAAAAAATAAAAAACGCAGAGGTGATCAAATACCACCAAAAGAAAGCTCTATTTGTAGGGAAAAAAGGACGCCCATTTTGTTTGGGAGCCACGTCACACGACCGCGCAATTGTCAGTTAAAGCGACCCAGTGCCGAAATGCAAAAAGGGGCAAGGTCCTTAACCTACATATTGGTCCGGGTCTTAAAGCGGTGTTCCACCCAAAAATGGAACTTCCGCTTAATCCACTCCACACCCCCTTACATGCTACATTTGGCATTTAATTTTTTTGGGGGGGGGGGGGGTGGGGGCTTCAGGAGGAGTGGGACTTCCTGTCCCACTTCCTGCTACCGCCGAGGGGCTGGTTAGGCGATTAAGCTTAATCGCCTACAGCAGCTCCTCCCTGTAGGCGATCGCATGGGACACATGACAGGTCCCATGCGATCGCCTGTCCAATCAGTGGCGGGCCGCGCGCGCATGCGCAGTGCGGCTCGCGCATGCGCAGTGGGTGTCCGGCTGTGAAGCCGAAGGCTGTCACGGCTGGGTGCCCACAGTTAGAATGAAGACGCCGGCTGGGAAAGGGGGGGGAGAGGAGTGGAGCCCCCGGCCGGCGCGTCGCTGGAACGTGGAGAAGGTATGTAAATGTTTATTAAAAGCCAGCAGCTACACTTTTTGTAGCTGCTGACTTTTAATAAACATTATATTTGGCTGGAACTCCCCTTTAAGTGGTTAATAGATCAGAAAATAGTGCTTCATAAACCATTTTTTTATTTAACGTTTTACCCAATTACTTTTTTTTATTTATTTATTTAATCTCCACACAGACTTTTGTTTCTGTAACTCGAAAAAGTTCAGATTTCTTTTCTGTGCAGCTATGGTAACAATCTTGTCAATAGAATTTCCCAGAATTCTTGCTTCATCTCTACTAATTGGCTCACACATTTCCCCAGGAATCCTGCACAGGGCTTGAGGTCAAATTGCATAAATCCCCGGCAATAAAAGATTCATTTTTGTAGAGATACTTTTAAACCGTTTCAAAAATATAAAGGACGTATCATTTCGTATCACAACACTAAGACTGATGGCAAGATTACAGACAATGCGATTGATCGGTCACATTTCAGGAACTTGCATATCACAATACCTAGAGAGGCAGGTAAGGTTCTGCAGTAAAGTTTGCGAACATCTTTGAAAAGTATATAGTTGACCTGGAGGAGTTTTCTTTCTAACATAACTGAAGTTTTACTTTAGAGGAAAGATATGTTTCTAAAGGAAGACAAGATGGCAGATTTCTGAAATGTGCAGAGGTTTAAATTGTTACCATTCTGAAATTCTTCTAAGCTTATTTGATGGGTACAGTGGTTGCTTGCAATGCAGTTCCCTGTAGAAACTGATTAACCACTTCAGCCCCGGAAGATTTGGCTGCTCAATGACCAGGCCATCGTGCGGCAGGGAAATCTGACACTAACTGACACTGGGCTGACTAACTGCCACTGACAACTCCAGTGACAATAATACAGTGATTAGTGGTAATACTAATGACACTGGATAGGAAGTTTGTTATCATCTAGGGCAGGGTTAAAAATTTCAAGTCCTGAGCTACTAGCCAGGCCTCAAGGGTTACTCGCCACAAGCTGCCCCGCCCAACCCCTACCTCGCCCCGCCCCCAAACACGCCCTCATAAATTATCTCATAAAATGACACTTAAATGGTTTTTGCAGAATTAAGTAATAAAAATATTAACAACTATATCTGTGCTCATCAATGCAGCCTGCCTGTGCCCACCTCGCAGCCTGCCTGTGTTCTCCATGCAGCCTTCCTGTGTTCTCCATGCAGCCTTCCTGTGTTCTCCATGCAGCCTTCCTGTGTTCTCCATGCAGCCTTCCTGTGTTCTCCATGCAGCCTGCCTGTGTTCTCCATGCAGCCTGCCTGTGTTCTCCATGCAGCATGACTGTGTTCTCCATGCAGCATGACTGTGTTCTCCATGCAGCCTGCCTGTGTTCTCCATGCAGCATGACTGTGTTCTCCATGCAGCCTTCCTGTGTTCTCCATGCAGCCTGCCTGTGTTCTCCATGCAGCCTGCCTGTGTTCTCCATGCAGCCTTCCTGTGTTCTCCATGCAGCATGACTGTGTTCTCCATGCAGCCTTCCTGTGTTCTCCATGCAGCCTGCCTGTGTTCTCCATGCAGCCTGCCTGTGTTCTCCATGCAGCATGACTGTGTTCTCCATGCAGCCTTCCTGTGTTCTCCATGCAGCCTGCCTGTGTTCTCCATGCAGCCTTTCTGTGTTCTTCATGCAGCCTGCCTGTGTTCTCCATGCAGCCTTCCTGTGTTCTCCATGCAGCATGACTGTGTTCTCCATGCAGCCTTCCTGTGTTCTCCATGCAGCCTGCCTGTGTTCTCCATGCAGCATGACTGTGTTCTCCATGCAGCCTTCCTGTGTTCTCCATGCAGCATGACTGTGTTCTCCATGCAGCCTTCCTGTGTTCTCCATGCAGCCTGCCTGTGTTCTCCATGCAGCCTTTCTGTGTTCTTCATGCAGCCTGCCTGTGTTCTCCATGCAGCCTTCCTGTGTTCTCCATGCAGCATGACTGTGTTCTCCATGCAGCCTTCCTGTGTTCTCCATGCAGCCTGCCTGTGTTCTCCATGCAGCATGACTGTGTTCTCCATGCAGCCTGCCTGTGTTCTCCATGCAGCCTTTCTGTGTTCTTAATGCAGCCTGCCTGTGTTCTCCATGCAGCCTGCCTGTGCCCACCATACAGCCTGCCTGTGCCCACCATGCAGCCTGCCTGTGTTCTACATGCAGATTGACTTTGTTCTCCATGCAGCCTTCCTGTGCCCACCATATAGCCTTCCTGTGTTCTCTATGCAGCCTACCTGTGTCCATCCTGCAGGGGAGCAGAGGAGAGGAAGAGGATTGCATGCGGGATGATTAGAACGCAGAGGAACACTGCTGGAACAGCTTTGATTTCAGCAATGTGTTCCCGCTGCTCTGCGTCACATACAGCCCTGCCCCCTAACCGGGGAGCTGTGATACACGTCACTCATCCCTGGATTGGACAGGAAATCACCATGTGTGACAGCGGGTGCAGGGAACACACTGCTGCTATTGAAATCTGCTAGTGATGTTCCTAGCACCCTAAATGTCCCGGCCGCCTGTTCTCCTCTATTCACCTCTGCGAGCGCTGGGAGAAGGACTCCCATACAACCCCACATGCCGGTGGTGCTCGCCCCCCCACCCGCGCTCCCAGGCAGCCCTTCCTCGCCAGCCTTCAAAATCCACTCGCAAAATGCGAGCAAGCGAGTGGAATTTTTGAGGGCTGATCTAGGGGCAATCAAAGGGTTAATTTAACTAGTATGATTCAGCCAAAATTTGCTAATAAAACAGATCCAGGTCTTCATTTGACATTAGAAGTCTCAGAACTATGGAAGCCGCTCTTCAAAAAATAGTCCAAATAGATGGAAGATCCAGTGCTGCATACCTATCAGTATAAGTCTCTGTAAAGCTTTTACAAATCCAAAGTAGGTATAGAGGCCCTTATATTGTCGACATTTGATGGAGCTCAGTTCATCTTTCCCAAGATGTCTTAAAGTGGATGTAAACCCAATTTTTATTTTTTTTGCTGTCACAATGTAGAGTGAAAGATTTCATATCATCCGTGCCCAGTCTTGCCACACAGAGTTAATCCAGCTCTGAACAATCCTCTTTTATTGTTCAGTGGGATAAAACAGACTAAGAAAAACCTTAGTCCATTCCGCCCCCTTGCTGTGAGTGACAGGTTATTTACATATCTCATGAACTAGCCTGAAGACAGGCATTATTTTTTAATTCCCACCCCCACTCCTTTTCTGAAGTCATGTGGTGACTTTTCTGGATTTTGACTGGATGTTAGTGATCATAGCAGAATTTAGTGTAAGGAATACATAGGAAAAAATGCATGTTGACAAGGGGAGTGTAAAGGAGGGCGGGGAGTCTACTGACATCACGACTCCACCCACCGAGCTTCAGACAACAGACCCACCCACAGAATATGCAGTTTTTCAGTTCTTATAACAGACAGAGGGGAGACATTTGACAGTTAACCACTTAAGGACCCCCGCACGCACATATACGGCCACAGAATGGCACGTACAGGCACAAGGGCGTAAATTTACGTCCCCGCCTAAGGGCGGTTCGGGGGTCCCATCGGGACCCCCTCCGCGGCGTGCGGGGGTCCCCCTGGCTCCGGGAGCGATCCGGGATCTGGGGGCGGATGTCGGCGAATACCTGCCCCCCCGCGATCGCTCCCAGCCAATGGGAGCGCGCTCCCAACCTGTCACTTCCTCCTCCTGTGTTTACACAGGAAGGAGGAAATGATGTATTCTCTCATCGCAGCGCTGTTTGCCAGCGCTGCTGATGAGAGAAGACATCACAAGTAAGTGTGCACCAACACAACACTGACACACACTCACATAGGCATATTAACCCCTTGTGATCGCCCCCCCCCCACCCCCTGTCACAGTGTCACTGAATGCAGTGATCTAATCACTGCATTTAGTGTCAGTGTGACAGGCAGTGTAAAAAACAGTTAGTGTTAGGTTCAGGATAGCCCCCCCACCCCCCCTAATAAAGTTTTAACCCCCTGATCACCGCCCTAGTTAACCCTTTCACTCCCTATTGCCAGCGTCACTAAGCGATCATTTTTCTGATCGATGTATTAGTGTCGCTGTTCCCGCTAGGTAGCTATTTTTTTTTATTGCGATTTTTTTTTTTACTAAAGACATGTGGCTAAATAAATTTTGGCCTAAATGTTTGACTAAAATTTAGTTTATTTGATTTTTTTTTTAACAAAAAGTAAAAAATAGTGTTTTTTTTTCAAAAATGTCGCTCTATTTTTGTATATAGCGCAAAAAATAAAAATCGCAGAGGTGATCAAATACCACCAAAAGAAAGCTCTATTTGTGGGAAGAAAAGGACGCAAATTTTGTTTGGGAGCCACGTCGCACGACCGCGCAATTGTCTGTTAAAGCGACGCAGTGCCGAATCGCAAAAACACCTTGGGTCATTTACCAGCGTATTGGTCCGGGTCTTAAGTGGTTAAGGATACATGCAGGAGGCATCTATATCAATATAGATCAGCACTATGGCAGTAGTTTAGAAAGGATGAGAGTGGCTTTACATCCACTTTAACATTGTTAATTTAAACCTCCCAAAATTGTAGTACAGCTCCAGACCTGCGCCTCTATTTCTCACTCCGAATGCCCAGAATGCTGGCTCAAGAGGCCCTTCTCTACTTGTCAACTAAGAATGTTAATTAATAGAAGCCATGTGGCAGAATCAAAGTTTATTAACCACTTAAGCCCCGGGCTTGTTTTTTAGAGTTTACACATTAAAAACATGTTTTTTTTTCTAGAAAATTTTTATAAAAATTTTAATAAAAAATAAGACAACAGTAAAGTTAGCCCAATTTTTTTTATATTGTGAAAGATAATGTTACGCCGAGTAAATTGATACCCAACATGTCACACTTCAAAATTGCGCCCGTTTGTGGAATGACGTCAAACTTTTACCCTTAAAATTCTCCAGGTTGCATGTTTTGAGTTACAGAGGAGGTCTAGGGCTAGAATTATTGAGCTCGCTCTAACGATCGCACCGCAACCTCACATGTGTGGTTTGAACATCGTTTTCCCATGCGGGCGCTACTCGAGCATGCGTTCGCTTCTGTGCGTAAGCTCATCGGGACGGGGCGCTTTAAAAAAAAATATATTATTATTTATTTTACTAGATTTTATTTATCGTTACACTGTTTAAAAAAAAAAATTGGGTCACTTTTATTCCTATTACAAACAATGAAAGCATCCCTTGTAATAGAAAAAAAGAATGACAGGTCCTCTTAAATATGAGATCTGGGGTCAAAAAGACCTTATTACAAAAATAAATTGGCTATTTAAGACTTATGGGCGGAAGTGACGTTTTGACATCGCTTCCGCCCTGCTATGGTATGGATACGGGTGGGGGCCATCTTGCCCTCACTCGTATCCATGCCCAGCACGAGAAAGGACCCAATCGCCTCCGTCGCTGTCGACGGCTCTGGTAAGCGGCAGAGGGTGCAGGAGAGCGGGGGGAAGGGGCCCCTCTCCCGCAGTGGCCTCCATTCTGGGCCAGTAGGGAGCCCCATGAGAGGCTCTTGGTATCAACACCTGCAGCAGGGGGAATCTGACAGTTGGTGGTGCGTTGCAGGGGGAAGTACCAGCAACAATCTCCCTGTATAGCTCTCCTGGAAGCAGCTAAAAGCCACCATTCCGCCTCTCCCTCCTACAGCTTTTAGCTGCTTCATGGAAAACCTTGTAATTATCCTTGCCCCCCCTCCCCCACCCCTGACTGTCCATGAGATTCCCCCTGATCTCTGGTAAAATTGTAAAAAAATATATATTAAAATAATCTACCGAGACTGTTTATTGCCTGACTGACACCACCCACTGCCTCCCCCAACAAAAGCATTGTGGAAATATATATATATAATAAAAATGTAAATTGTAATAAAACAAAAAGCATTGTGGAAAAAAAAAGAAGAAAAAATGTGTAGAACATAATAAAAAATTAAATTGTAATAAATAAATTATAATAAAAATAAAAAAGTACTAATACCATCCAATGCTCTACTGACCCCCCGCCCCCAAAAACAAGCATTGTGGGGGAAAAAAATAAACAAAAGTGTAAAACATAATAAAAATTCAAATTGTAATAAATAAATAATAATAAAATTTAAAAAGTACTTACACCATCCACTGCTCTACTGACACCATCCACCGCCCCTCCTCCCAAAAAGCATTGTGGAAATAAAAGAAAAAAAATGTGTAAAACATAATAAAAAAATTAAATTGTAATAAATTAATAATAATAAAAATAAAAAAAGTACTAACACCATCCAATGCTCTACTGACACCCCCCCCCCCCCCCACCCAAAAAACAATAATAGAAAAAAAATAAACTAAAGTGTAAAACATAATAAAAATTCAAATTGTAATAAATAAATAATAATAAAATTAAAAAAGTACTAACACCATCCACTGCTCTACTGACACCGCCCAGTGCCCCTCCCCCATAAAAAAAAGCATTGTTAAAAACAATGTAAAAAAAAAAAAACTGCAGGAAATAATAAATAATGTAAAAAAAAATATTAAAACATAGAAAATATACAATAAAAAAAAAAAAAATGAAGGGCTCATTCACATGGGTTCTATTGGACATACAGTGTAAACAAACGGTTTTCTCAAAATACTTAATTTGTTTTCACAAAAACATTTTTGTGTTTTCATTTGATTTATTTCTATAAAAAGGTCCACCAAAATCCTCAGCACCGGGTCCAAGATGTTTTTAATCTAAACTTGGTCCTAGGTACCTTTTGTACACCCTTTCTCCTATCTCTGTAGAGCTATAAGTCCCAGCAACCACATTACACAATTGTACAAAGATTAAAAATAAAAATAAAAAATAATTCAGCGTGGTGAAACAACATGCAAAGCATATACATAAACAAAGGAACGTGTTACACCAAAGGGAGTGGAGCTCCTTACAATTTGAATTAAAGAGATCATAATTACAAGGTTGACAAGGTTTCCCATAGGGAGGTTCATAATGCATGGTTTAATACAATAGCATAAGGCTTGTAGGCCCATGAGAAGTCCTCCGACAGCCAGCTAATAGACATCACCCCAAACTGGGTAAGGGAGAGCAAATTACCTAATTGGTGAGTTTTTCGTGAGTAGAATAATATTTGATTAAATTAAGAGGAGAAAAGGCAGAAGAAAGAGAAGAGAGGGAGGTGGGCAAGTGGGGAAGGAGGTGGGGAGAGGAGAGGAGGGTCTTGTCAGGTCCAATTGGCATTCTGCTGGTTCATGGCCGGTGGTCACAAAGAAAGAAGAGAGCGGGACGATGATCAAGTGCTCATTGTGATCCAGCCATGGGCTCCAGACTCTGCGACACTTTGCTTGAGTGTCAGGGAGTATGGAGGTCAATTTTTCACGTCTCGTGGTCTCCAAGAGCTTTTGTTTGACCACATAAAAGCTCATCACAGTCTGCTTAAACTATAACACACAAATAATTAAATGTTACCATGTTTTTATTGAACACACCATGTAAACATTCACAGTCCAGGTTTAAAAAAGTATGTGAACCCTTGGATTTAATAACTGGTGGAACCTCCTTTGGCAGCAATAACTTCAACCAAACGTTTCCTGTAGTTGCAGATCAGACTTGCACAACAGTCAGGAGTATTTCTTGACCATTCCTCTTTACAGAACTGTTTCGGTTCAGCAATATTCTTGGGATGTCTGGTGTGAATCGCTTTCTTGAAGTCAAGCCACAGCATCTCAATCGGGTTGAGGTCAGGACTCTGACTGGGCCACTCCAGAAGGCATATTTTCTTGTTCCATTCCATTCCATTGTTGATTTACTTCTATGCTTTGCGTCGTTGTCCTGTTGCAACTCCCATCTTCTGTTGAGCTTCAGCTGGTGGACGGATGGCCTTAAGTTCTCCTGCAAAATGTCTTGATAAACTTGGGAATTCATTTTTCCTTCGATAATAGCAACCCGTCCAGGCCCTGATGCAGCAAAGCAGCCCCAAACCATGATGCCCCACCGCCATACTTCACAGTTGGGATGAGGTTTTGATGTTGGTGTGATGTTCCTCTTTTTTACCACACATAGTGTTGTGTGTTTCTTCCAAACAACTCAACTTTGGTTTCATCTGTCCACAAAATATTTTGCCAGTACTGCTGTGGAACATCCAGGTGTTCTTGTGCAAACTGTAAATGCGCAGCAATGTTTTGTTTTTTTCTGGCAGTGGTGGCTTCCTCTGTGGTATCCTCCCATGAAATCCATTCTTGTTTAGTGTTTTACGTAGCGTAGATTCGCTAACAGGGATATTAGCATAAGCCAGAGACATTTGTAAGTCTTTAGCTGACACTCTAAGATTCTTCTTCACCTCATTGAGCAGTCTGCGTTGTGCTCTTGCAGTCATCTTTACAGGACGGCCACTCCTAGGGAGTGTAGCAGCAGTGCTGAACTTTCTCCATTTATAGACAATTTTTCTTACTGTGGACTGATGAACAGCAAGGCTTTTGGAGATACTTTTATAGCCCTTTCCAGCTTTATGCAAGCCAACAATTCTTAATCGTATGTCTTCTGAGAGCTCTTTTGTGCGAGGCATCATTCACATCAGGCAATGATTCTTGTGAAAAGCAAACCCAGAACTGGTGTGTGTTTTTTTTTATAGGGCAGGGCAACTGTAACCAACACCTCCAATCTCATCTCATTGATTGGACTCCAGTTGGCTGACACCTCACTCCAATTAGCTCCTGGAGATGTCATTAGTCTATGGGTTTACATACATTTTCCACCTGCTCTGTGAATGTTTACATGGCACATTCAATAAAAACATGGTAACATTTAATTCTTTGTGTGTTATTAGTTTAAGCAGACTGTGATTGTCTATTGTTGTGACTTAGATGAAGATCAGATCACATTTTATGACCAATTTGTGCAGAAATCCACATCATTCCAAAGGGTTCACATACTTTTTATTGCAACTGTATATATAGATATTAAATATGTGTTCAGATGAAACTTCTCAATTGCAAAGTGAGGAAGATTGTTTTGAACTACCATCACCTATGCAGCAATATTCCATAAGGACGTGACAGCGGGACGTTGACCATGATATTGACTGTTGCACAATAAAGCCAGGTCAAGCAGCGTAATAACAGTCTACTTTCTACAGGATGAATCAGATACTGAGCTGTGGATTAAAGGTAGAACTAATAACCTTGCCAAGAGGGTCCCTTGCCTCGTGTTCCTTTATTCTACTTTGCAGAGTGGAAGTATACAGAGAACACTTTGCTTTCCAAACTCCCCGAACTGCAGGTGGCTTTGTCTAAATTCACTTTGGAGAAAGCTCAAAGAGAGAAAAGAGACTCTAAAAATGTTTCAGTCTATCTCGTCTATTTGTTTTATCATTTTACAGCGATTAACCTGCTCTATGTCACTCACTAGCTGTGAATGTAACATAAAGTTCCCATTAGTAAGTTTATTGTATCAGAACTTTGCTAGATACTTTCCGCATTCTAATCAAAGTACCAAAGGCTGAAATTACGGAAACTTCAGAAGGGGTTTGTAAGAGGTTTTACAGATTTGTGAATTCCATGTGGGAAGTCGTATTTGATCGTGGTTGGGTTCATTTGCACACACATTCATATTCTTCCAGATTTGTCTTCAGGATCTATTTGTATTTTTGCAAATTTTTCCAAATACTTGTGTAGCATTACCCCCATTGGAGCTGCTGGATTTTTGGGTGGCGTGTTACCTCACGGCTCCTCCGAATTCTCTATGTGTTAATGATGCGTATTGCATATAGTAGAAGTAAAGGAATGTCCACGACAGGTGCACTTTTGCTGTGCTCTTTATTACCCAGCCGGGTAAAAACAATAAAACTTGTGGTGAGGAAAGTAAAGTTGAAGAAGATAGGAGAATAGCAGATTCAGGCGTAATGATAGGAAACAGTCCTGCTCCCAAACGGAGTGGGTTTAGTGTACCCGGACATGCCTCTCTCACTGACCTGGCAGCCGAAGTATCACTCCGACAATTGTAGGAATAAGTCTCTGCCACAGACCCTACTTGGTGAACTTGAACTTGGGAGAAAGTCTCTGCCACAGACCCCTCTCAAAGAGCCTCAGATGATACCTCTGCCACAGGTCCCCTCTAGGTAGAATTCTTGGAGATATGCTTCCTTGGTTGAGTTACGTCTGGATCTCCTTCAACTTGTCACCCAGGTACCGACTGACAGGTGACCACTCCCGCAGTGTCTGGCTACCTGTGATCCCCGGTGGTTTCGTACAAGCCCTATTGGACTGCCAGCCTCTCAATTGCGCTCCTCAAACAGACTTCCCACTGAACAGCACCCAGCTTGGGATCTTCAAAAGAGGGAACCCAGTCGCTCACTGGATCCCCAACATGGCCCCAGAGCCAGGAACACCATGTGGCACACACGCCTCTGCCTCGACTCCACTGCTGCCACCTGGAGTACCAGGGTTGGAAGAACACCCTGATACAGCAGAATGACCCACAGCGCAGCCAAGCTGAGACAGAGGCCCTATTCTCACACCTAACAATCAGAGAATAAGATGTACATATTTTTTGGACACTCATGCTTACAGGTCTCAAACATGTGTGGGCCTTAATCGTAACCATGATTAAGGCTCACACAGGGCTGAAACACTAAAGCATGGGTCAACATATGTAACTTTTACCCCTTCACGCCAACGTAAGACATATATGTGGCTTTACTGGACTGGGCTTTTTTCCGTGGGGCCGCATATATCTGTCTTTGTGCCTGGAGAGTGCCACACAGAGGGGTCTCAGTGGCAGCCGAGGGGGCCATCTCAGTGCCATTGTCTGAGATTTGATTTGTTCTGAGTTGTTTTAGACACATAGGCCCAGATTCACAGAGCGATTACGCCTGCGCAACAGGAGATGCGCGTGCGTAAGTCTAAATGTGCGCGTGCGTTTCGTTGCGCGGCATCCCCAGAACGAGATACGCAAAAAAAAATTTTTGTCCCGCGTAATTTCGTTAGACTGGCGCATCCTTCCGCGCAAAAGTGCGCTAGACACACCATTGATTTGCTAGTCAAATATGCTAATGAGGGACTTACGGGGATCCACAAAACAACGTTGGGGCAGCACAGGCGACGCAGTGTGCGCAACAGCAAAATGTCCTGTCTAAAATTAGAGCATATAAAAGCTGGTCTAAAAAGAGAAAAAAAGTCTACTTGTCAGATAAAGCAACACTGTTAGTGAGGAGTTCAGCAGTCACACGTGTTGCACAACAATCTGTATGCCAACATGCCAGGGGCATCGTCGCGCATAGCTATACTACTGACTTTAGATGAACAAAGAAGGATGAGGGCACTGAGGAGGGCACTGAGGAGGGCACTAAGGAGGGCATGGGAGATGTTTTATTTTTATTTTTTATTTGCAATTTAATCTAATCTAATACAATATTATTATCTGATACAAGCCCCTCACTCTTCACTTGATATATCACACACGCATAGACATCTTTGGCATGAGTGATTCTGAGGTGTCTCGCATCTTCAGATTCACCCCTCATGTCATCCTGGAATGACCACAACCTTGCAGGAGGACATCAGCAGCCCAACACATGGCACCACCCATGACACCCATGACAGCTACATATCCAATCAGAGCCCCATCCCCACAGATTTCGAACAGAACATGTATGGGGGCAGCTGGCTGGTTGGTGAGTGACATGGGAGTCAGGCATGACTATCCCCTCCCGTGATGCACACCTCACAAGTGGCACATGCATGACTAACATCCTCCTGTCTTTTCCCTTCAAGGTGACTCTGCATATGCACTGGTACCCCATCTCATGACCCCATCTCATGCCAGCTCACATTATGCATCTTTGCACGTTAAACACACACATTAATCATGGCACAATGAGAATGCATGCATGCACACCACTGTGGTCCCTAGCACATACACATCACATCCTCATCAAATTGGATTGGCACCAGTCCACCATGCTGGACTTGTGAGCAGCAACGCCACGCCAAGGCTCCAATTATGTCACTGTACATTCATACACCATTCACACGGACCTGGGGATCACTTCTCCCTGGTCCTGGGGAACCCTTCTCCACCAAAATAGAGGGTGACACCCCTTTTCCGGCAGGAATGTCACCCCCACATTCACACAGCATTCACAACACAAAAAAAAAAACCCCCAAAAAAATGACCAAAAAAAATGACCTGCCAAAGCAAAAAATTTCCAGCAAAAAAAAATCTATTAAAAAAAAAAAAAAAATGGGGAAAAACAAATTAGTGCCCTCTCCCACGCCTGGGGCGCCCCCGGCCACGGCCCCGGCTTCTCAGGGGAGACTCATGGGGGAGGGGTAAAACCGGGGAAGGAGGAGCAGCCCCTGATCTCTGCCCACCTGGCGGCCTGCCCTCCAAGGCCACGGCTATTCTGTCCAGGGCAGCACCAAGTGTTGCCGTGTTGGCCTGGATAGCCAGGGTAAGGGCCCTCACATCCTGCCCAACGCCTGCTGATGTCGTCTGCAGTTCGTTTAGGCAGGTTGTGAAAGCCCGGGAGTGGGAGTCCAGGTTCCCCAGCGTATCCTTGATGGAGGACAGGCTCTCCTCCATCCGCACCAATGTCTGGCTGACCTGTCCCAGATGGCGGGTCTGGAGGAACTGGTCCCTTCTCAGAGTGGCGGGCAGGAGATCGGCCAACCCCCTGGTGGTCTGGGATGACATCCTGCCTCCAGCTGATGCTTGTGGCCGGGGAGAAGGGGAGGCCCTTGTGAGGGGAGCCATGTTGGGGGGGGGGCTCCCCCTTAGGGAGGCCTGCCTGCTGCCAGGCAGAGGGGAAGAGTCCTCAAAACCCAAACGTCCAGTGCCTGACATGGACTCCTCCTCCTCATGATTCTCCTCCTCCTCATGATTCTCCTGCTCCTCTTGAACCTCCTCCGCGGACTCCGGCCTTGTTGGGGGGGCCTCATTAGGCTGCTGTCCTGGGGTTGGTGCGGTCAGGCCAGATGGCCCTGCACCCTCCTGCACATCTGTGGATGACACAAAACATTCACAGGTTGGAGGATCCACACACTTGCCACATATTCCCTTTCACCCCCTCCCCCACACATGCTACACACCTGATATTAAAAATAAATAAAACTTACCTGGCACCACGGGCTCCGGACTTGAGTCAAAGCCGGGCAGGCCCGCAACTTCATGCCGATGAAAGGTCAGGGCCACCGCACGCTCCTCCGCTGTCAGGCTAATACGGCATGGTGGGCCCCCTCCTGTGCCCCTGGCATGGGCATGCATTCTGGCCAGCTTCTTTTTGACCAGACGCCGGAGGTCATTGATTTTTTTGTCAATCCCAGACCTGGTCCGTGTCTCCCCCTGCCCCGCTGAATTCACCTGGTCAGTGATCCTATCCAAAATCTCCCTCCTCCTGGCCGGGGTGGTGTTGGCACTCTGTGGGCCGTGGAGGAAACGCCCATACTCGCTAATGGCCCGGGCAATAATCTGTTTTTCCACAAGTGTAAAATTCAGCTTGCGTTTTCTCTCACTCATCCTTCCAAAAAAAATCAGTCCCAGTCAACAAAATTCACGCACACAAACAAGCACAACCAATCAAAAAAAAAACACACACAGAGAGAAAACTACTGAGCAAGAAACAGTCACCAAAAAACAAAACAAAAATACAGCAGGAAAAGAAACAAACAGAAATATATCAATCAAACAAACAGTCTCTCAAACACTTATCAAAAAACACTTTCAAAAATCTACTAACAAACACTTGATCACACAGAACATTAATCTGACAACTACAAAACACACCGCAACGAACAACAGGACAAAAGCACTTTGTTAAATGGGAAGGGACAAAGGGATGTACTTTTGCAAAGGAAGTGCGTTTGTGTCTGTCTATTTATGCTGTCTGCGTAGTTCACAACGTTGCCCTAGTCCATTTCCAATTTCACTGATTGCGCCGCTCCCGAGTTGTGAGCATGCGCACAGCGGAGCTGACATGGTCTCCTTCAAGCGCGCATGCGCGAGCCGGCCGGCCCTTCATTTGCATGGGGTCACGGCTCATTTCAATGCAACACGCCCACGTCCTTCCCAATTTGTATTACTCCTCCTTACGCCTCTGAAAAAACGTTACGTATGCGCAATTTCCTGCGCAAAAGCTACGAGAATACGGTGATTACGCGGCAAAATTGCGCAAGTCTAACGTAAAGGCGGTGCGCTACGCTGGTCCAATAATGCGCAGATGTACCTGAATCTGGGCCATAGTAATCATACCTCTTTGATCATGGACCACAGTGAAAAGCTGCCATGAGTTTTTTTTATAAGGAGCCAGACAAGCAGGAAGTGTGGAGATTAGAGAAGTATTACAGCAACTTCAAAGCAAAAGCGAACAATGAGGACATGAAACCAGGACTGCAGTAAGGTAAAGGAAGCTATTAAGCTAAAAAAATGTTTTCATTTTGTGACCCTTTAAGTCTGCATCCACACCTGAGCGTTTTCAGCCCGTAAAATGCCAGAAAAAGGCCAACAAGAAAAATCCCATTAATTTAAATGGCCCCTGTTCACATCTGAGCATTTTGTAGCAAAACGCCTGAAGCTCAAAAAAAAATACATGAGCTTCTTTCTGGGCAGATTACATTTTTTTTTTTACATGGGTGATCTTCTGGCCTGTACAAAATCACAGCAAAAAAAGCGGCAAAAACACAGTAAAATCGAGGCAAATTTGGGGTAAAAACAAGCGACTTTCTGCCTGAAAATGAAACGCTCAGATGTGACTGCAGCCTAAAGCAAGCCCCTGTGTTTCTCTCTCTGTGAATAGAGGGGAGAGATACTTGGTACATGGTATCTCTCTCTTTTCTTGCAGAGAGAAAAGAAAATTGTGTGTAAAAAATAAATAAATAATAATAATGAAAAAAACTCAAAAAATTGTATAGAAAAGGTTTGATCTAGGTCAGTGCCAGGGTTAGTATTTGGGTCAAGTAATGCCCTTTACACACGGCCGGAATTCCCATTGGAAAAAAGTTTGATGGTTTTTCCGCTCAAGCTTGGCTTGCATACACGGTCACACAAAGTTTCTCTGAACTTTCGAGCTTAAGAACGTGGTGACGTACAACACTACGAGAAGGCGAGAAAGAGAACTTCAATGCTTACGAGCATGCGTCAAACTTTTTTTGAGCATACTTGGGTTTTTTTGCGCGTTGGAAAAGCATACAGACGATCGGATTTCCCGATAGGAATTTTTTTCCGTCGGGAAAATTGAGAACCTGCTCTATAGCCCTGTACACACAATCGGATATCTGATGGAATCTAATTCGATGGATTTTTTTGTCAGATATCTGATGAAGCTGACTTTCATCAGTCTTGCCTACACACCATCAGTCAAAAATCCATAAAACACTACGACGTGCTGAGAAAAATAAAGTTCAATGCTTCTGAGCATGCGTCAAATTGATTCTGAGCATGCGTGGATTTTTGACCGATGGGCTTCCACACAGACAATCGTTTTTTTCTAACGGTTTTTTATCCATAGGAAAAATGTAAAACATGTTCTAAAGCTCCCATCTGACTTTTTCTGTCGGCAATTCCGACCGTGTGTATGGGGCTTAAAGGGGTTGTAAAGGTACACGTTTTTTTACCTTAATGCATCCTATGCATTAAGGTAAAAAAACATCTCACAGCACCCGCCCCCCCCGAGCCCCCGTTGTACTTACCTGACCGTTCGAATCTCCCGGGCGCGTCCACGTCGTCCTCTTTGGTTCCCAGCCTGGCCGTTGATTGGCTAGGCTGGGCGGATTGATAGCAGCGCAGCCATTGGCTAGCGCTGCTGTCAATCAGAGCGGATGACGCGGCGCGCCGGGGGCGGAGCCGAGTGATACAGTCGGCGGCTATGGCCGCCGCTGTATCACGGGAGCGCGCTCGCAAAAGCTTTCCTCCGTGCGAGCGCCCTCGCATGAAGAGGGAAAGCTTTTGCGAGGAGGAGCCCAGACAGCCGCCGAGGGACCCCAGAAGACAGCTTTCCGGGCCACTCTGTGCAAAACGAATTGCACAGTGGAGGTAAGTATAACATGTTTGTTATTTTTTTTTTTTAAAAGCCCTGACTTTAGTGTCCCTTTAAGGGTCAATGGTCAGGGTCAAAGTTCATGCTCAGTATATTTTGGGCAGGATCTTTTTTAAAAAGCATTTTTAAATTAGTATCAATGTCAGTTAGAGACCTTTCGCACCGCTAGCGCAGCCGCATTAGCGGTAAAGCACTTCCAGATTTAACATCGATTTACCACTGTTATAGCGGCACTTTTTCGGCCACTAGCGCTTTTAACCCCACTAGCAGCCGGGGAAAGGGTTCAAACCGCCCGCAAAACGCTGCTGTCAAATCGCTTTTCAGACGCTTTGGCAGTGCTGCCCATTGATTTCGGTGTACACACCGCTCTCGCACCGCCCCCAAAGATACTGCTTGCAGGACTTTTTTTTCGGTCCTGCAAGCACACCGCCCCCATGTGAAAGCACTCCGGCTTTCACACTGGGGAGGTTTGAGAGGTGCTTTTTTTAGGCACTTTACAGCGCCTTCGGGGTGTCGGTGTGTTTTAGGTAGAATAAAAATAAAATGTGCACTATTGTTTCTGGGCTGTACTATGGGTACAAACAACATCTAACATACACATATGCGGTATCGCTACGATCATCCAGAGCAGGAATTTTTTAGGATTATTCTTTGGTGGTAGGTTATGGAAGTAACAAAAGAATGTAGCGAAATTTAAAAAAAATCGTTTTTTTTTTTTTTTTTACTTTTTTGAGCCAGTTGTCCTATGATAATAAAAAAATAAACCATTTACCACCAAATAAAAGTCGAATTTATTTATTTTAAAAAAAGGTATCATGCACCTGGATGCAGTTGTGATGATATGTACAGTTTTAATAACATATTGATGGATGGGGAGTTTGCTTTGAATATTAAAAATGTATTAAACAGTGTTTTAGGTTCGTGTTGTTCAGATACATTTCAGCTTCAATTCAGTTCTGCTGTTAAAGTGATGCTTCATTAAAATTGGTATATATTATACATGAGCAAATATTACACAAGAAAAATAGAAATTTCTGCATATGAAAAACAGATAACCAGGTACAATTAGTTTATGAAATGCTGCTAATAGAAAATAGACATGTGCAATGCCGAAAAATGTGTTTGTTTTAGTTTCATTTGTTTTTTATTTTTCCAGGTCATTCGTTATGATCACAAGTTGTAAATTCATAAATTCAAAAATTCAAAAAAATTTGTAAACTCAAAAATTTGAAAACAAGAAAGAAAAAATCTAAAAATTTGAAAGAATAACTAACTAACTAATAATAACTAACCTTCTTTCAAATTTGGCTGTTAATTAATGTAACAAATGCAAATTTATCAAATTATCCGAAATAACGGATGCCGCAATATTATTATTATTGTTATTTATTATTATTAATTTGTTACGTTCCATTCATTTACATGCAGCATTTATTATTGCGGATAATTTGTAACTTCGGATAAATTCGTATTCGTTACGTTTGCTAACAGCTAAATTTGAAAGGAAATTCCAATACCTATAATTTAATAATTAAGTTATTATTAGTTAGTTATTATTTCAGATTTTTGAATTTCTTGGGTTCTCGTATTTTCGAATTTACTCATTTACAAAATGCGTTAAACGTTTTTGTTTATTCAGATATTTCCGAATTAATGAATTTGTCGAAATTCGTAAAAAAAAAAACGAATTTCAAACTAAATGAATTGCACATGTCTAAAGCTACTTTTACACTGAGGTGCTTTACAGGCACTATAGCGCTAAAAATAGTGCCTGTAAAGCACATCTCCTGTCACTCCAGTGTGAAAGCCAGAGACGTTAAATAAAGTCCTGCGAGCAGCATCTTTTAGGCGCTTTAGGAGCGGTGCATAAACCGCTCCTAATGCGCCCCTGCCCATTGAAATCAAGGGCAGCTCCTTTGTGGGCGCTAATAACCCTTTATTCGGCCGGTAGCAGTGGTTAAAAGCGCTCCTTTAGCGCCCCCCGTAAAGGCACCGCTAAAACGATGGCAAAGCACCACCGACGCCCCCGTTCCTCAGTGTGATGGTGCCATAATAAAAAATATAATACAATTAGTCCATAGATTACCCCTTTATAAAGATTCACTAAAACTGAAGAGTGCAAACTCTGGTGCAGCTCTGCATAGAAGCTATGCAGCTTTTGTCAAAAAAGCTAAAACTAGAAGCTGATTGGCTACTATGCACATCTGCACCAGATTTTGTATTCTTAAGTTTTAGTAAATCAGCCCCAATGAATCAATAGAATAGCATTGATAAGATATCTGCCTGACTACCAAATCACAGGATGTCAATGTGTAAGTTCACCATTTCACAAAAAAACAAAAAGTTGAACTAACTATGGCAGATGAGCTATTTGCCTTTGCCTGGTCAACATCACCAATGTGTCTCTGCTGTGTTCCTATTATGACTTTGACTGGCTGACGTTTCTTCTGGTTCCTGATCTTTTGACTTCTGACAATGCTGTCTCCTAGGTTCCTGATCCCGGCTCATCTGATTACACGTTTTGGCTTTCTGACCCTGTTTTCAAATTTTGACTGCATTCCTGATCTGCATTTTTTTTTGCTTTTTAACTGCATTTTCTGTCTCTGGCTTGTTTATGGTCACTGACATGTTCCTTCTTTCCTTAGGGATTACAAGATGGAAGGAAACTCCTTCCCTCCCATACCCTACATCTTCCTAACTGGTCTTCAGTTTTTCCTTTCCCTGACTTCTTTCTTCTCTGATACTCTAATTTTTTCCCCTCCTCTTTCAATACTTATATTTATTTTTGTGTATTTACTAATCTTCCAGAACACACCAGAAATGATACCTTACATACTCGCCTTAGGTCTCATCTTGAATTTCTACTTATTTTCATTTATATATAAAATAACATGATTAGACACATTCCATTTCCTCAACTATAATACATATTATATAGCCCATGGGTTTGAGTTTAGTTTATTTTCTATTTCATCATAATGCACATAGAAGTGTAAGTTGATATATGGTCCAATCATTCACGTTGCAAATTTCTTCATAGAACTGTTTCCAGATGTACCGTACTTAAAAAAAATGGCCAAAAAGCAGGGGTCGTCTTATACGCCGGGTCAGCTGCTTGGATGCCTGGTGGATGTGCGGTAACACTGTACGTAGCTTCGTCTCTGTGAGCGATGTAGGACAGAGCCTGCTCTGCCAATCCGAGCAGGCTGCATACAGTAGCCTGCTCGGATTGGCTTTGAGAGTCAGAGAGGCGTGGGCTGATGAATTTACAGCCTCTGCCAATCCAAGCAGGCTTTGTGTTCATTAATAAAATACGTCGCTCGCCATGATTGGCTCCAGCTCCAGCAAGAAGTAAGAAGAATATGGCTGCAGAAGGAAGAAATGTGAAGCGCCTGAAGCCTCGGAAGGGGGGGGGGGGGTTGTCTTATACGGTGAGTACAGGCAAAAAATCTTAAAAAACTGTAAAATTAGGGGGTCGTCTTATACACCCGGTCGCCTTATACACCGGCAAATACGGTACATTATTAAACAATACCACTAAAAAAAACATGATATAATTAGTACCACTTAGGTTATCACTTATAAAGATATGAGACAATAAATCAATAAAATACCACTGATAAGATATACTACTTCTGACTGACCGGGTCACAGGGCATCTGAACATCAAAGGTACCTGGATTGCTCTTGGGGATGGGAATTATTTATCTTTCCACTTCCCATCCCTGTTCTGTTCTTTCTAGCTGTCAGGGATATGTTGGGCACAATACAGCCGAAACTCCAAGGCAAGGTCATATGCGCGTGCACAGGCACGTTCCTGAAAGTGCCCGTACTGCCAGGCACATTCGCGCAAATGCATGCATAAGCAAAAAAAAGGTGCATGTGTGCACGTGTATTAGCCATTAACATGTGCACAAAATGGTCTATATAAGTGAAGTAGGTGCACTAGTAGTTTGCTGTCTGATCTGAAGCTTTACCCACATCCCTGTGCCTGAGCTCTGTATTCTGATTCCTGTGTTTGACGAAATTCCGAAACAAAATATTTTAGTGTGCACATGTCTAATAGATATGATCATTATTTACATTACAATAAATGTCCTGACCATTTGATAATGTTGAATTGCAAATTCAGGGCAATGGCAAATGTAGACTAAAAACCAAAATAACCTTGTCAAAAGCAAACTAGAAAAGAACAATCTGGTTCAGATTGATCTAATATATGGTGGAAAGAATGATGTCTTTGTTGTCTGTAGCAGGAATTGACATGCCATACGTTTCTAAATTAAAACTGAACAAAATTGAACTGGAATCCAAATGGCTCACTCCCCGCACACACGTGCGGGATTTCCGACGGTAAAAGTTCCCATCGGAAATCCCGAGGGGAAATCCGATAACCTGCTCGGTCAGTCTTTTTCCCTACACACGAGAGGTTTTCCAGACAGGACCAGACCTTGGTCGGGAATCCCGGCCGTGTGTATGCTGTGTGTATGCCGTGTGTATGCTCCATCGCAGTTTTTCCCATAGGAATATAGAAAAGAGAAAATACTGCGCTTATCTGAACAAAGTGAGCTGCTACACAGCAATGTGACCAAATTGAATAAAGTGGTAAGTATGAATGTAGCGCTAGTGTTAAAAAACTCAAAATCAACTGAGTAACTAAAATAAATTGAACAAAATGAACAAAAAGTCCATAAAAGCGAATAGGTAATGTGAAACAGTGTCCATCAATATAAAATGAAGTAGATGCTTCGTGAATCATCATGGAAGAAACATTACTTCCCGCTCAAAGAAGTAGATGAAATTAATGGAATACCCTTACCGGATCTGAAGGATCTAACCGTCAGCGACAGTAGATCGTACAAGCATGAACGCTCCCAAGCGAAACGGCTTGACTGGTCTGGCGATTCTGAAGGGCCACAAGCTTCACCTCACTGGAACCCGACGATTATTCACTGGGAACCTCTCACTGGGTAGATGGCAATCCGAATGGCAAGAATGGACCAGGAGAACCGTAATAGCTCCTTTCTTTCCAGCAGGTGTTACAAATAAAAAGAACCAACGCCCACAGAGTGAGAAATGAGAATGGAACTCCAAAAAAACTTAATCCAGCAGAACATGCAAGGAAAAATAAAACAGGGCTCCCAATGGTGCAGTTAAAAAATAATCTGGGTTTTATTGTAATAAAAACCAAATGAAAATGACATAAGCAATATGGGGAGTAGGTGTACCCATCCCTACGCGTTTCGTCCGAGGGGCCTTCAACAGGGGCATCTGAACAAAGTATAGTATGTCTGTTGGGTACAGATGCCTTTGTCAGTAAAAATGTGCCCTGGTATCACATCCTACAGAGACCATCATTTGTACCTTGAAAATATCCAGTCTGATGCCTCATACACACGACTGTTTTCCTCTGCAAAAATCATCAAGAAAAATGCTGGCAGAGCTTTTTTGCCAAGAAAAACGGTCGTGTGTATTTTTTTTTCGTTGAGAAAACTGTTGTGGATCTCGACGAGAAAAAAAGAGAACATGCTCTCTTTTTTTCTCGTCAGGAGTCTCAATTTCCTTGTCGTGTTTCTTGTCGGGCTGGTTTACGAAGAGAAACACGTTCGTGTGTATGCATAGAAACCCGCACATGCTTAGAATAAAGTATGAGACAGGAGCGCACCTTCGGTAAAAGTAGCGTTCGTAATGGAGATAGCACATTCGTCACGCTGTAACAGACTGAAAAGCGCGAATCGTCTCTTACCAAACTTTTACTCAACACGCAGTAACATGAGATTATCAAAAGCAGCCCCAAGGGTGGCGCCAGTGGAATCGAACATTCCCTTTATAGTGCCGTCGTACGTGTTGTACGTCACCGCGTTTGAGAACGACAAGATTTTTGTCTCGACAGTGTGTATGCAAGGAAAGCTTGACAAGAATCTTGTCGAGGAAAACAACGTTTCTTTTACAACGAGATTCTCGGTCGCGTGTACGAGGTATTAAAGTTTGAATTGCATTTCTAATTTAAATAAGGAATATTTAGCAATTACAAATCTCACACTTTTTTCTGGGCTTCAGGTGTGAAAAGGGAGAATTAAATGAACATGGAGAGGACACTAGACTGTCTTTATGTAAGTGATGCTTCCCTGCCTTAATGGATTTGCTGTCTCGTGGAGTCAGGTAGAAAACTGTCTGGACTAAATCTTTGACTGATTATGCATTTTTCCCCCTATCTCTTCACCCCAGATAGATTCATCATCCCAATTTGTCAAGCTGGCGAGATTCCAATTAATTACACAAGCAAACAGCTCAGACTGCGTCAGGTCCTGTCAGGCTGCCCCAGTCCCTCATTTACTGTCTCCCAAGCCGAGGCGTTAGTCCTCTGCTGGTAATTAATTTGATGAATGCTCTTGTAGTGCAATGGGTGGTGGAAAAGAACATCTCTATGTGTATCTTTATTCCTGTTCTTTTCATGCGCGCTCATTTTTGAACTTCTTTCAGGAGCCTTTGACGATGTAGGTTGAGCATTATATATTGAGATATAATCTTGGTCTAGTGGGTTTGTGCCCAATAAGAAGTTTTACTGTCACTGAAATTGCCTGTAAAGTTATCATTTATCATCATATGGGCAGCACAGTAGCTCTAGGTCTTGGTCTAGTAGGTCTAGTAGATTAGTACACAACATGGCGTTTGGCAGTCCCTGAAATTTACTGCAATGCCGCGTACACACGATCGTTTTTTGGGTTCTAAAAAATGACGTTTTTCAGGCTCTAGTAAAAACAAAGGGCCAGATTCTCAAAGGAGATACGACGGAGATACGACAGAGTTTTTGTGGCGTCGGATCTATGCGCCTGATTCTTAGAATCAGTTACGCATAGATTTGGCTTAGATCTGACTGGCGTAAGTCACTTACACCGTCGTATCTAAGTTGCATATTTACGCTGGCCGCTAGGTGGCGTTTCCGTCGATTTCTGCGTTGAATATGCAAATGAGCTACATACGCCTATTCCCGAAAGTATTTGCGCGCTGTCGTTGTATTTTACGTCGTTTGCGTAAGCGTAAGGTTACCCCTGCTATATGGTGGGTTAACATTGTCCGGCCTACGCAATGTTAAGTATGGACGTTGGGACAGCGTCGTTTTTTTCCCGTCGGTTACGCCGTTTGCGTAACTCGTTCACGAATAGGGCTTTGCGTAAGTTGCGGTCAAAACCAATGTATTTGCGGCGTAATTTGGAGCATGCGCACTGGGACACGTCCACGGATGGCGCATGCGCAGTTAAAAAAAACGTCAAAAATGTGGGGGTCATGATTGATTTACATGAAACACGCCCACCTCATACACATTTGAATTACGCGGGCTTACGCCGGCCCATTTACACTACGCTGCCGCAAATTACTGAGCAAGTGCTTTGAGAATACGGCACTTGCGTCTCTAAGTTGCGGCGGCGTAGTGTAAATAGGATACGCTACGCCCGCCGACATCTACGAGAATCTGGGCCAAAGTTTTTTTCAACCCGATCATTAAAAAGGCCTTGCCTACACATGATTGTGAAAAAAAATGCTATAGAAAAGCATTGTGACGTACAACACATACGACGGCACTATAAAGTGGATGTTCGGATGACGCCACCCTTTGGGCTGCTTTAGCTGATTTCGTATTAGTGAAAGATGATTCGCGCTTTTCTGTCTGTTACAGCGTGATGAATGTGCTTACTCCATTACGAACGTTACTTTTACCAGAAAGAGCACTCCCGTCTCATAACTTGCTTCTGAGCATGCGCAGATTTTTCATTTTGTTAAAGCCCACACACGACCATTTTTACAACCTTAAAAACGACAACGTTAAAAACGTCATGAAAAAAAAATATAGCATGTTCGAAAAAAAATTGCCCGTTTTTTAGAACCCGGAAAATGCTCTGAAGCCCACACACGATCTTAACCAATTCAGCCCGGGAGGATTTACCCCCTTCCTGACTAGAGCACTTTTTGCGATTTGACACTGCGTCAATTTAACTGACAATTGCGCAATCGTGCGACGTTGTACCCAAACAAAATTGATGTCCTTTTTTTCTCACAAGTAGAGCTTTGTTTTGGTGGTATTTGATCACCTCTGCAGTTTTTATTTTTTGCGCTATAAACAAAAAAAAGAGCGTCAATTTTGAAAAAAACAGCAATATTTTTTACATTTTGCGATAATAAATATGCCCCAAAAAAGATATATCATTTTTTTTTCTCAGTTTAGTCTGATATGTATTTTTCTACATATTTTTGGTTAAAAAAAAAAAAAAATCGCAATAAGCGTATATTGATTGGTTTGCGCAAAAGTTATAGCGTCTACAAAATAGGGGATAGTATTATGGAATTTTTATTATTAATTTTTTTATTAGTAATGACGGCGATCAGCGATTTTTATCGTGACTGCGACATTATGGCGGACGCATCGGACACTTTTGACACTATTTTGGGACCATTGTCATTTATACAGTGATCAGTACTATAAAAATGCACTGATTACTGTGTAAATGACACTGGCAGAAAACAGGTTAACCACTAGGGGGCAAGGAAGGTGTTAAGTGTGTCCTAGGGAGTGACTGTGTGGGGGCTGGGCTATGAGTGACATGACAGTGATCACTGCTCCCGATGACAGGGAGCAGTTGATCACTGTCCTGTCACTAGGCAGAATAGGGAAATGCCTTGTTTACAAAGGCATCTCCCCGTTCTGCCTCTCAGTGACACAATAGCGGGACACCGGCAGACATTGAGTCCACGGGTCCCGCGGGTGCCGCAGAGCACACGGTAGGGGGATACGTTGCTTTGCGCAGCTGTGCCATTCTGCTGACGTATATCTACAGGAGGCAGTTAAAGCGGAGTTCCACCCAAAAATGGAACTTCTGCTTTTTGGAATCCTCCCCTCCTCCGATGTCACATTTGGCCCCTTTCAGGGGGGAGGAGGGAGCAGATACCTGTGTAATCCAGGTATTTGCTCCCAGTTCCAGGCATAGATCACCGCGGTGACCTACGCCACGTCCGGCATCTACTCCGCCCCCCCACTGTCTTCTGGGAGACACACAGATCCCAGAAGACAGCAGGGACCAGTGGGATCACGCAGCGCGACTCGTGTTTGTGCAGTTAAAAAAATGGGGTGGTGGCGCTGAAGATCAGTGATACATTGAAGTTAAAAAACAACATGTAAAGTCCGTTTTTATATGCAAGTCCTTTGGGTGTTATAATAAGGTGTTTAAAAACACTAGGAATGGATGGGAGCGGTGTGGGAAAAAAGGGGGGGGGACAATGTCCTTTATATAAAGTTAATATTCAGAGTCCATATTCCAGGGCCAGCCTTCCAAAAGGGGAGATGAGAGCAAAAAAGCTGGGAAAGTGCTCTGGTGCCTCTCTGTGTCAGTCCGTTCGTGTAGCATAAGGTGACCAGACTTTTAAAATGAAATCCGGGGACATATTTTTTCTTTACTAGTAATGGCGGCAATCAGCAACTCTCTGCCCGTCACCGCCCGCCTCACAGCCTCTCAAGTCTTACTCTTCAAACCCCGGCTACTACTGGGTGGGGAGCGGAGGAAGATCACTCCACCAGGGAAGGCAAGGAGATAGGCAGGTTGCTGGCCGGGATTTCAGCCAAGGCAGAAGAAAATGCTGAATGGGCATGCACCCGAAACTGAAGAAATATTCCCTCCACTCCGACCAGCACATGATCATCAGAAAGGGGCACAGATAATGGGAAAAATACAACCCCCTTATGCTAGTAGGCATGGCGGAGCTGGGGGGGGGGGGTGTAATTCTATTTTTTTTATTTTAATTTTGCACTGATTGTCTTTGAAATTGCCCCTGCCCCCTATTAAATTCAATCTGGGGACAAAACCAGGGACAGACTTGGTCCAGGGACAGTGTCCTCAATCAGGGGACTGTCCCTTGAAACTGGGGATGTCTGGTCACCCTAGTGTAGCAGGAAGTAAAGCTGGAGCGGTAAGACCATGGAGCGCAGCGTGAGTCGCGGTGACGTCACAGGGACCTACGGCATGCACGCTGCGCTCCACGCCTCGTTCCCGATGGTCTTACCGCTCCAGCTTTACTTCCTGCTTCATGAACGGACTGACACAGAGAGGCACCAGAGCACTTTCCCACCCCTTTGTCAGGCATGGTGTCCTTCATGGCCTCAAAACATTGTACTTTTCCGCTGTGATGTGATCTATTCAAATAAAAACGACTGACCGTTATTTCATGATCCATGGTGTGCTTGTAAATACACTGCACAAAAAAATTAAAGGAACACTTTTGAATCAGAACTCCTGGGATATTGATCTGGTCAGTTGAGTAGTAGAGGGGGAGGGGTGTATACAGAGGGGGAGGGGTGTATACAGACGGGGAGGGTTGTATACAGAGGGGGAGGGTTGTATACAGAGTGGGAGGGGTGTATACAGAGGGGGAGGGGTGTATACAGAGGGGGTTGTTAATCAGTTTCAGCTGCTTTGCTGTTAATTGAAATTAACAACAGGTGCACTAGATGGGCAACAATGAGACAACCTCCAAATCAGGAATGGTTTTTCAGGTGGAGGTGTCTGACATTTTTTTTTCCTACTCATCTTTTCTGACTGTTTTTCACTAGTTTTGCATTTGGCTAGGGTCAGTGTCACTACTGGTAGCACAAGGCGATACTTGGGCCCTATAAAGGTTGCACAGGCAGTCCAACTCCTCCAGGATGGCACATCAATACGTATCATTGCCAGAAGGTTTGCTGTGTCTCCCAGCACAGTCTCAAGAGCATGGAGGAGATTCCAGGAGACAGGCAGTAAACACTAGGAGAACAGGACAGAGCCGTAGAATAGGGTGACCAGACATCCCCGGTTTCAGGGGACAGTCCCCGGATTGAGGACACTGTCCCCGGACCAAGTGTGTCCCCGGATTGGATTTGAACAGGGGGTGGAGCAATTTCAAAGATAGTGCAGAACAAAAAAGTAAAAAAAAAAAATCAGAATTGCGCCCCCCCCGCTCCGCCGCTCCTACTAGCTTAGGGGGGTGTACTTTTTTCCATTATCTGTGCCCCTCTCTGATGATCATGTGCTGGTCAGAGAGCAGAGGGAAGATTTCCTCAGTTTCGGTGCCCATTCAGCTCCGCTCACATCTTCTTCTGCCTTGGCTCAAGTCCCGGCCAGCCGCCGGCCTGCTTATCTCCTTCCCTTCCCTGGCGGAGTGATCTTCCCCACCCAGTAGTACCCGCCCGGGGCCCAGAGAGTGAGACTGACAGGCTGGGAGGCGGGCGGTGGCGGTGGCTAGAGAGTCGCTGAGTGCCGCCATTACTAGTAAAAAAATAAAATATGTCCCCGGATTTCATTTTAAAAATCTGGTCACCTTACCGTAGAAGGTCCTTAACCCATCAGCAGGACTGGTATCTGCTCCTTTGCAAGGAGAAACAGGATGAGCACTGCCAGAGCCCTACAAAATGACCCCCAGCAGGCCACTGGTGTGAATGTCTCTGACCAAACAATCAGAAACAGACTTTATGGGAGTTGCCTGAGGGCCGACGTCCTCTAGTGTGCTCTGTGCTCACTGCCGGACACTGTGGAGCTCGATTGGGATTTTCCATTGATCACCAGAATTGGCAGGTCTGCTGGTGCCCCATGTTTTTCACAGAAGAGAGAAGGTTCACCCTGAGCATATGTGACAGATGTGAAAGGGTCTGGAGGAGCCGCGGAGAACTTTATGTTGCCTGTAACATCGTTCAGCATGACCGGTTTGGTGGTGGGTCAGTGATGGTCTGGGAGGCATATCCATGGAGGGACGCAGAGACCTCTACAGGCTACACAATGGCACCCTGACTGCCATTAGGTATTGGGATGAAATCCTTGGACCCATTGTCAGACCCTACGCTGGTGCAGTGGGTCCTGGGTTCCTCCTGGTGCACGGCAATGCCCGGCCTCATGTGGCGAGAGCATGCAGCCAGTTCCTGGAGGATGAAGAAATTAATACCATTGAATGGCCCCCACGCTCACCTGACCTAAATCCAAAATAAAACCTCTGGGACATTATGTTTCGGTCCATCCGGTGCCGCCAGGTTGCACCTTATGCCGCGTACACCCGATCAGTTCGTCTGATGAAAACGGTCTGATGCGGAAGTTATCGGCCAATCTCTTTGCTAAACTCAGACGTAAAGATTTTCGCCAAGATTCTGGCAAACAGGATACAACAACATATCCCAGATCTAATACACTTAGACCAAGTGGGATTCGTGCCCGTCCGGGAAGCGCGTGATAACACCATTAAAGCCATCAACCTGGTGCAGATAGCAAATACAAAAAAGATACAATGTGTATTCCTGAACACAGACGCAGAGAAGGCCTTTGATAGGGTGAACTGGAGCTTCATGCATGCTGTACTACAACATGGAGGCTTTGGAGATAAAATAATAAAATGGATATTTTCGATGTACTCAGGTCTAGCGGCCCAAGTTGGGGCCAACGGAATATTATCAGAGCCCTTCCAGATATCGAACGGGACAAGGCAGGGGTGCCCCCTATCCCCACTCCTTTTCGCCCTGTCTTTAGAACCCTTCCTGTGTACTCTGCGTTTAAATGGGAATATTACAGGAGTACACATAGGGGAGAACCACTGTAAAATCACCGCCTTCGCAGACGACATGTTGTTTACTCTTACCAACCCATTGACCTCAATCCCGAACTTAATGAGGGAATTTGAGAAGTATGGCTCTCTCTCGAATTTAAGTATAAACTTTAATAAGTCAGAAGCAATGGGAGTTAATGTGCCGCAAGCATCAATAACATGTCTAAAACAAAAATTTAAGTTTAAGTGGACAGATAGAGCTCTGACATACTTAGGCATACAACTACCAGGGAAAGTAGATAAGATCTTTGAATTCAATTTTCCACCGCTACTGCAAAGGGTGAAGATTTTATTGAATAAGTGGAACCAGGGTTTTCATACCTGGCTAGGCCGATGTAATATCATTAAGATGAACATACTCCCAAAAATGCTTTATTTATTCCAAACATTACCAATACACATCCCTGTACATTATTTTAAACAATGTCAGAGAACTATTTTTGAGTTTATATGGACACACAAAAACCCTAGAATACAAAGGAAACAACTAATGTACACTAAACAACAGGGAGGACTTGGGGTGCCAGACATAAGGAAATATTATTATGCTGTACACCTGAATAGGTTAATAGACTGGAACAGGCATTCAGACACCAAATTATGGGTGCAAATTGAACAGTCCCAATCTAAAATACCATTAGAAGGGGCACCATGGTGGTCTGCTCCACTGCCCAAAGAAATTAATAAGAACCCGATTCTGGGAAACACAGTGAAAATATGCGCAACAGCATTTTCTATAATGGGCATCGACCCTAAGACCTCCCCATTATATCCAGTGATAGGCAACCCCCTGTTCCCACCGGGATGCGAAGACGGAGCTTTTCGACATCTAAGGGAGGAGGGGAGCAGACAGGTAGTGAACTATATCCGAATGGGAAGGTGGCTTACAATAGCCGAACTGATGGAACCAGAGAACGTATTCCGTTTAAAATTTTGGAATGCGCTCCAGATGGTTCACTTCTTGAACACACTACCAAACCCAGGGGTCTTTGAGAGACCACTTACGAGACTAGAGAGGATGTGCAGTGAAAGGGGAACATTAACACATACTCTCTCAATAAGTTACGAACTACTAGTACAGTCAGGGAGCCACCCTCTGAAGTGTGTCCAAGACTGGGAACAGGAATTAAAAAAGGTATTTAGTATGGAACAGCGAAAATGTATATACAGACGAACGCATGAAACATCGATTTGTACAAGGACGCAGGAGACAAATTACAAGATCTTTGCGAGATGGTATAGGACACCGGAGAGACTAAATAGAATCTTCCCAGAGTTATCAGACAAATGTTGGAGATGCCAGGGAAGTAAAGGGACGATGCTACATATATTTTGGGATTGTCCCTTGTTAAGGAGTTATTGGCAGGAGATTAAAAGGGCCCTCCAGATTTGTTCAGATTACGAGATACCGGAAGAACCAGAATTTTATCTTCTGCATGTGAACCAAATCCAAGAGAAAGCGTATAGGGAGACAAGTATATGTCATCTATTAGATGCAGCAAAGGCATGCATAACAAAGAAGTGGAAGTCACCATCCCCCCCAACCATAGAGATGTGGATAAGTAAAGTAAAGGAAATCTGTAAACTAGAAGAATTAGTACTGGCAACACAACACCAACAGGAAAGATACTTAAGAACTTGGACCTCCTGGAATTCCTTTCTAGACTTCAGGACAAAGGGGCGAGGAGGGTAAAGACCAATAATACAGACGATACCTCAAATATGAAGGGGGAGAGAGTAGGAAGATTGAAACAACAGAGTGTTGGTTTTTTTTTTTTTTTTTTTTTTTTTTTTTTTTTTTATTTCTATTTTATTTTATTTTTTTATATATATTTTATTTTATTTTTTCCTCCCCTTTTTTTTTTTTTTTTTTTTTTGTTTTTGTCCCTCTCTTCTTTATGTAGTAGTGTTTCGGAGGGTATTATAAGTCAAGAGGGGATATACAATGGTATGCATTTGTATGTAGACTCATCTGTATCATGTATTATAACTGTAACGCTGCTACAATTGTTTAATGTATTATAATTTTTGTTTTAAAATAAAAAGAGGAATTAAATCTAAAAAAAAAAAAAAAAAAAAAAAGAAAACGGTCTGATGAACCGTTTTCATCAGACGAACCGATCGTGTGTGGGCCCCATCGTTTTTTTTTTCCCCATCAGTGAGAAAACTTAGAACCTGTTTTAAAATTATCTGATGGTTAAAAAACCAATAGAAAAAAAATGATCGTCTTGTGGGGAAATCCATTGGTTAAAAATCAACGCATGCTCAGAATCAAGTCGACGCATGCTCGGAAGCATTGAACTTCATTTTTCTCAGCACATCGTTGTGTTTTATGTCACCGCGTTCTGACACGATCGTTTTTTTTTTAACTGATGGTGTGTAGGTAAGACTGATGAAAGTCAGCTTCATCGGGTATCTGATGAAAAAATCCATCGGTCCGTTTTCATCGGATGAACCGATCGTGTGTACAGGGCATCAGTCTGTTCAGGAGCTCAGTGATGCTTTGGTCAAGATCTGGGAGGGAATACTCCGGGATACCATCCTTTGTGTCATTAGTAGCATGCCCTGATGTTGTCAGGCATGCATACAAGCACTTGGGGGGCCATACAAACTACTGAGGACCATTTTGAGTTTGAAATTTCAGCCAAATGGATGAGCTTGCTGCATCATTTTTTCACATTGATTTTCGGGTGGATGATTTTCATTTCCATCAAATGATGTGCCATCGTTTCATTCCAAACACATTACCCCGTCCATATGAGTATAGATCCCAACACATTACCCCATCCATACCAGTATAGATCCCAACACATTACCCCGTCCATATCAGTATAGATCCCAACACATTACCCCATCCATACCAGTATAGATCCCAACACATTACCCCATCCATACCAGTATAGATCCCAACACATTACCCCATCCATACCAGTATAGATACCAGCACATTACCCTGTCCATACCAGTATAGATCCCAACATATTACCCCGTCCATACCAGTATAGATCCCAACACATTACCCCGTCCATACCAGTATAGATCCCAACACATTACCCCATCCATACCAGTATAGATCCCAACACATTACCCCGTCCATACCAGTATAGATCCCAACACATTACCCCGTCCATACCAGTATAGATCCCAACACATTACCCCGTCCATACCAGTATAGATCCCAACACATTACCCCGTCCATACCAGTATAGATCCCAACACATTACCCCGTCCATACCAGTATAGATCCCAACACATTACCCCATCCATACCAGTATAGATCCCAACACATTACCCTGTCCATACCAGTATAGATCCCAACACATTACCCCATCCATACCAGTATAGATCCCAACACATTACCCTGTCCATACCAGTATAGATCCCAACACATTACCCCGTCCATACCAGTATAGATCCCAACACATTACCCCGTCCATACCAGTATAGATCCCAACACATTACCCCGTCCATACCAGTATAGATCCCAACACATTACCCCGTCCATACCAGTATAGATCCCAACACATTACCCCGTCCATACCAGTATAGATCCCAACACATTACCCCATCCATACCAGTATAGATCCCAACACATTACCCTGTCCATACCAGTATAGATCCCAACACATTACCCCATCCATACCAGTATAGATCCCAACACATTACCCTGTCCATACCAGTATAGATCCCAACACATTACCCCGTCCATACCAGTATAGATCCCAACACATTACCCCGTCCATACCAGTATAGATCCCAACACATTACCCCGTCCATACCAGTATAGATCCCAACACATTACCCCATCCATACCAGTATAGATCCCAACACATTACCCCGTCCATACCAGTATAGATCCCAACAAATTACCCCATCCATATCAGTAAAGATCCCGAAACATTACCCTGTCCATACCAGTATAGATCCCAACACATTACCCCATCCATACCAGTATAGATCCCAACACATTACCCCGTCCATACCAGTATAGATCCCAACACATTACCCCGTCCATACCAGTATAGATCCCAACACATTACCCCGTCCATACCAGTATAGATCCCAACACATTACCCCGTCCATACCAGTATAGATCCCAACACATTACCCTGTCCATACCAGTATAGATCCCAGCACATTACCCTGTCCATACCAGTATAGATCCCAACATATTACCCCGTCCATACCAGTATAGATCCCAACACATTACCCTGTCCATACCAGTATAGATCCCAACACATTACCCCGTCCATATCAGTATAGATCAAAACACATTACCCTGTCCATACCAGTATAGATCCCAACACATTACCCCGTCCATACCAGTATAGATCCCTACACATTACCCCGTCCATACGAGTATAGATCCCAACATATTACCCCGTCCGTATAAGTATAGATCCCAACACATTACTCTGTCCGTACCGTATAGATCCTAACACATTACCCCGTCCATACCAGTATAGATCCCAACACATTACCCCGTCCATACCAGTATAGATCCCAACACATTACCCCGTCCATACCAGTATAGATCCCAACACATTACCACGTCCATACCAGTATAGATCCCAACACATTACCACGTCCATACCAGTATAGATTCCAACACATTACCCCGCCCATACCAGTATAGATCCCAACACATTACCCCATCCATACCAGTATAGATTCCTACACATTACCCCGTCCATACGAGTATAGATCCCAACATATTACCCCGTCCGTATAAGTATAGATCCCAACACATTACTCTGTCCGTGCCGTATAGATCCTAACACATTACCCCGTCCATACCAGTATAGATCCCAACACATTACCCCGTCCATACCAGTATAGATCCCAACACATTACCTTGTCCATACCAGTATAGATCCCAACACATTACCCCGTCCATACCAGTATAGATCCCAACACATTACCCCGTCCATACCAGTATAGATCCCAACACATTACCACGTCCATACCAGTATAGATCCCAACACATTACCACGTCCATACCAGTATAGATTCCAACACATTACCCCGCCCATACCAGTATAGATCCCAACACATTACCCCATCCATACCAGTATAGATCCCAACACATTACCCCGTCCATACCAGTATAGATCCCAACACATTACCACGTCCATACCAGTATAGATCCCAACACATTACCCCGCCCATACCAGTATAGATCCCAACACATTACCCCGTCCATACCAGTATAGATCCCAACACATTACCACGTCCATACCAGTATAGATCCCAACACATTACCACGTCCATACCAGTATAGATCCCAACACATTACCACGTCCATACCAGTATAGATTCCAACACATTACCCCGCCCATACCAGTATAGATCCCAACACATTACCCCATCCATACCAGTATAGATCCCAACACATTACCCCGTCCATACCAGTATAGATCCCAACACATTACCACGTCCATACCAGTATAGATCCCAACACATTACCCCGCCCATACCAGTATAGATCCCAATACATTACCCCATCCATACCAGTATAGATCCCAACACATTACCCCGTCCATACCAGTATAGATCCCAACACATTACCCCGTCCATACCAGTATAGAGATCCAACATGAGATTTTTGCCCGTTGAGATCTGATATGTTTTCAAAGTGTTCCTTTATTTTATTTTTTAAGTGTGTGTACATTATAGGTAATGTGCAAGTCTTCACAGAGCATAACCATATTTCCTCGTAATCGGAAAAGGCAAGGCTCTTCCGGAGCTGTCATCTGACATTTGCATTCACAAGTGTACATCATGATCTGTATGCTAAATAGCTATTTATTCATGTACAGGCGTACTTCATTGAGCAATATGAAAAATTCAGACACTCATAATTACCAATCAGAATTAATACTGCATTGACGTGTCTTTAGTAATGTGAAATGTGATTGGGTGTTATGCCTTCCTGCACTTTGCCAGGCAGGATTGCTCTTCGTACTCCTTTAGTGAATAGGTTCAGCCTAATGAAATATTCTATTTCTTAATAGTCCGGTTTAGTGCATATTTAAGTATTTCGTCGTCCTTAAGCCCTGTTAATTCCAGTGAAATAAATTCAAGTAAACTATCCCAGAGAGCAGCTAATTGTGTGTTACTCTTCCTCCTAAGCTTATGAGGTGTTACTTTATTTTTGCTCATTTTAACTCTCACAAAGCAGCTAATCAGGACAAGCAATAACTGGGAATAAGGTGCTCATTTGGGCAAAATTATATAAAAGAAAACATATAAAAAAAATCAATTTTGCGCAGCCTGAAAGTCCCATGGGGAGCCAGTCAGAAATAATAGGTGTATTTTTAGAAGTGTTTTCATGTAAAAGGGAGCCTTTTGTTTTTATCATTTAATTTTAAACTTCGGAGACCAGACCATTGGTGACCTTTGTGTTTTCCCTACTTAATCATAATTTTACAGCTTACTGTATTACTTTACCATGCTTTAAGATTTTTACCCACAGGAAATATATACCTGGTGTGAAACATGTCATCGAAAATTGAGGTTTTATTTTGGCCACTGTCACCAAGTTTCACTAAAATAGAGCAGAATTTCCCTTTTTTACAGTCATGACACCCGTTAAAAGACAGCTATCGACACGCCACAGCAGGCAAACGAACCCCAATAACGAGACACACAGCTCTGTTTGAGGTTCCACACGAATAGACCCTTTAATGAGAAAATCAGGCTCTTATATACAGTTAGGATCCTGCAGTAACCAAAATGAACAATGTCTCAACTCCACCTACAACATCATACAATGGTTCCTAACAAGCCCCCTCAATACACATCTTTTAGTCAGACATTCTGGCTCCAGCTCTGACATAATTTACATGAGCTAATTAATTACAGCTGATGTCTCAGACACATGACCATAGGGGAGAGCTGAGAAAAGACAGGGCGATCCCTGCACAGTGTGCGGAGACTGCCCTGCCATCCGAAGGCTCAGGGGGGATCTTTGAAGCGATCCCCACTGAGCTTACGGGCACACGGAGGCGGATCATTACTGATCCGCCCCGTGTGAAAGGGCCCTTAGACTGTCTGTTAACTTGCAATACACATTTATGACAGGACTCCTTCACACAATACAGTATCAATTAGCACAAGCCACAATGACCCCTCATCACATCAGATGGTCCCCCTTACATTAGAGTCCCCCCTATAATTCAGAGTTTCCCCATCACTGCAGATTCCCCCCATCACTGAGTCTTCTCATCACTTCAGAATCCCCCAATCACAGAGCCCCCCCAATCACACAGTCCCCCAATCAGAGCCCCACAATTATTATTATATATTATTATTATTCTATTATATAGCGCTATCAATTTATGCAGCGCTTTACATATACAATGTACATCCACATCAGTCCCTACCCTCAAGGAGCTTACAATCTAAGGTCCCTAACTCACATTCATATACTAGGGTCAATTTTAGACAGAAGCCAATTAACCTTTCAGCATGTCTTTGGAGTGTGGGAGGAAACCGGAGTACCCAGAGGAAACCCACGCAGACACAGGGAGAACATGCAAACTCCAGGCAGGTAGTTTCATGGTCGGGATTCAAAACAGTGACCCTTTTTACTGCCAGTGGGCGCCGAAAACATCCGAAAAGGCCAGAGGACATTTAGGCTTGTTTCCTGCTACCCCCCATACCTTAGGCCAAATGAGGTACTGCAGGCCAATGTTCGGCTTTTCTCAGTTCCTGCGCCCCCGTACCTCAGGCCAAATGAGGCACTAAAGGCCTATTTAGCTTGAATTCTGCTCGTCTTGCGAGTCAACATTCGCAAACCGAGTCTACTGTAGACTGTTGCAAACTGGTACTGACTAGTACTAGTACTGACTAGTATTCTAATGTTTTACACATTTTTAAATTATTACAATGTTTAACATTTTTTTTTACAATTATTTTATTTTACAATTTTTTTAAAATGATTACAATGTTTAACCATTTTTTTTTTTACAGAACAAGGAAGCCTACAATGTGTGTGTGTGTGTGTGTGTGTGGGGGGGGGGGGGGGGTGATCAAAAGCAGGCAGGACAGGGAGAGGGGTCAGTGTCTGGGAAGCAATTATAGGAACAATGCCCTGTGTTTGTGTCTCTCCCTGTAGTAGCTGAAAGCCGGCAAGAGGGGGAGAAACTGGCCTTCAGCTTCTGCAGAGAGACGCACAGGGCATCCTGCCCAACCACACTAATTCCCCCTGCTGTTTGGGCCCCCCTGTGTGCCCGGGCCCCCTACAGGAGGACTGGTGGTCCCGGTGATCTGCCGATATGGTTCCTTCTGTCGATATGGTTTCCCCCTTGACTGCGCATGTGCACTCCGAGGCAACGGAAATCGCCAAACCTGATCAGCTGTTTTCAGGTGTAGCAGCCCTTCCAGGGCAACGTGGAATTTGCTGTAAGTGGCCAGTCGGCCTCACGTCCTCGCTGCGCTCGCTCGGCCACCTGGCTCTTTTTTTAACATCCTCCAAGTCCACGGGGATGATAAGGAATAAACCTGGATGCCGCGCATGCGCCGTTTACACTTGAAGAACAGCTGATCAGGTTTGGAGATTTCCGTGGGTTTCGTCTGCGCAGTCAAGCAGGGAACCATATCGATAGGGGAACTAGCTCGACAAGTATATCCTCCCCGCTGATGATGTCATTGGTTGTTTGAGGTTGGCAGATAGAAGGTTGTAATGGTGTACAATGAAAAACTGTGATTTTGTGAAACTAACAACCACTGGCTTGTATACAATTTTGGTGAAATTTTTCGGCATTTTGCCAAGGTACCCCGGAAGAAACCTTAAGGCACCCCAGGGTGCCTGAGCATCCTGGTTGAAAAAGGCTGTAATATCCTACAACAGTACATTTGTCCAGGCCTGTTAAACTTCCCAAAGGTTTGGGAAAGATGTTTGGCCAGACAACGCAGCCCAGTCCATGACCTTCACTGAAGAAGCAGCACAGCTTGACATTATGGCCCACTAAAGATAAGTGCTCCTCCAATTATTATAGCTCAGTCCCAGCGGAGTATGACTTGTTTGTTCTCAGTTATTTTTCGATATATGGATGTCCTTTTAAAAGGTTCATAGTGCTGGTGTACGATGATTGAGAGGTTCACTTTAGGGCAGGCACACGGAGGAGGCTTTTCTGGCTAATAAAGGTAACAGCAGGAACCTCGAGAAATCGGCTTTTAGGCAGAACTTTTTTTACTTTTTAAAAGTTTGAAATAGTTGACAGGCTAAGTTTTCCAAGCAGCTTACACTTGGGATCCCTTGAGAAACGCCGTTCTTGCCCCTCTGAAGTTTTTCTAAACCCTTTTATTACAGATAATAAATTGGAGCTTCCTTTACTAATTAAGATGTTAATGTGTGCCATTTTTTTTTTTACGCAATGGGTAATATGAACTGTGTAAGAGTATGATCTTTGTATCAGAGTGAAAAAAATAATATACATCAGCATATATATTTTAGCACCTCTAACCACGCTAATGAATAAATTAATAATGGATAGTGTTTTTTTTTCTTTCTTTTACTAATAGTCATCAAACCTTTTTTTAGCTCTTCTGCATAACATCTCATTAGATGGTTTGCTTAAGAATCAATGCATATCTAAATTATTTGTGTCAAAACTCATTTATTTCCACAATAACATGGACTGTCAAACCTTGACACTCCGTTAATAACTTGCAACTCATTTGCATATTATTCAAATATTTCCTTTTATGAACTGGAGATGTGTGCTTTGCCGTGTTTCCAATCCGCCATTTGTGCATTAACTCAGTTCACGCAGTCAGAAAGGGGTTACCTGTGGCAACTAATTATGCAGATCCCTTCTGCATATTAATGATATTTGCGAGGGCCGTTTCACAGCACACGGGCAAAGGAAAGAAATTATCCCGCATTAAACCTATAGAGCTTACCAATAGGATATTTTCCCAGATGTTCTTTTATTTGTTTCCGCTCTTGTTAAAGGGGATTTCCAGGTTACATGGTATTCCTCTATTTTCTTGGCACCCCCTTTGAGAGGTCCCTACCTCCTTCCTGTTTATAATAGAGGGATCCTTCTGTTTTTTGACCATTTCATGAAGGATCTCTGTGTCTGTGGTCAGACCTCTCTACCAGTATTACCAGTAGGTGGAGTTGCAGTTAAAACCTGCAATGTACTAAACATCAGTCTACCATAAAACCACCCACTTATTAACCACTTAAAGTGGAAGTAAACCCTTCTATCATTTTCAGCCAAGGAAGCTGCCATCTTGGCCTATGTTTAATCTTCAACTGCCGTGGTGCTGCACATGTGATCAGTTATGACACCAGCCATTGGATGGTTTGACAGTTTGGTTGAGAGCACAACCAATGTGACAGTTGGCAATCCCGGCATGCCGGAAATTTAACTGCTTTTTGAAACTGTTAAATCAATGGGTTTACTTCCGCTTTAAGGACCGCCTCTTGCACATATACGTCGGCAGAATGGCATGGCTGGGCACATCCACGTCGGTACTAGTACCCAGCCGTGGGTCACGGGCGCGCGCGCGCCCGCGGCGCTCTCCCGTGACCCGGTCCGAAGCTCCGGGACCGCGGGACTCGCGGACCCGATCGCCGCTGGAGTGCGGCGATCGCTCCCCGGAGCTGAAGAACGGGGAGAGCCGTGTGTAAACACGGCTTCCTTGTGCTTCACTGTGGCGGCAGCATCGATCGCGTCATCCCTTTTATAGGGGGGACCCGATCGATGACGTCACACCTACAGCCACACCCCCCTACAGTTGTAAACACACACACACATGGAACACATAACCCCTACAGCGCCCCCTTGTGGTTAACTCCCAAACTGCAACTGTCATTTTCACAATAAACAATGCAATTTAAATGCATTTTTTTGCTGTGAAAATGACAATTGTCCCAAAAATGTGTCAAAATTGTCCGAAGTGTCCGCCATAATGTCGCAGTCATGAAAAAAATTGCTGATCGCCGCCATTAGTAGTAAAAAAAAAAAAATTTATAAAAATGCAATAAAACTATCCCTTATTTTGTAAACGCTATAAATTTTGCGAAAACCAACCGATAAACACTTATTGCGATTTTTTTTACCAAAAATAGGTAGAAGAATACGTATCGGCCTAAACTGAGGAAAAAAACTATTTTATATATATTTTGGGGGGATATTTATTATAGCAAAAAGTAAAAATGTTTTTATTTTTTTCAAAATTGTCACTCTATTTTTGTTTATAGCACAAAAACTAAAAACCACAGAGGTGATCAAATACCACCAAAAGAATGCTCTATTTGTGGGGAAAAAAGGACGCAAATTTAGTTTGAGAGCCACGTCGCACGACCGCGCTATTTCAGTTAAAACTACGCAGTGCCGAATCGCAAAAAGGGGCAAGGTCCTTTACCTGCATTTTGGTCCGGGTCTTAAGTGGTTAAACATTTTTTTTTATGAGCTCACAAACATTCACTGGTGGTATGAATGAATGAGTAATTTGTATAGCGCTACAAACGCAAACTAAATTGCTGCAAGGTGCTTTTGTAATCAATGTCCGCCTGTGTCTTCAGAAGGGATGTCTCGGCTGGGATTCCAGACGGGAAAAGATCCGTCGGAAGTCCGGGGGGAAAACCGAGAACCTGCTCTGTAACTTTTCGCCTGTACACACGAGAGGTTTTCCCGTAAGGAAAACTCAGATGAGAGCTTTGGTAAGGAAACTCAACCGTGTGTTTGCTCCATCGCAGGTTCTCTTTTTTTGTGCAGCGTTTTTTGGCAGTTTTCCCTATGAAAAAACTGCGAGGGGGTTACACATGGCCGGGATTCCTGGCCGAAAGCTCTCCTCGCAGTTTTCTCATTGGGGAAACCCGGCCGTGTGTACAAGGCTTTAAGCTTCTTCCTGAAGGCTCGATGGTTTTCTTCCAAGCGGATGTCCGTGGGTAGAGTGTTCCATAGCCGGGGTCCTTGGACTGCAAATCTTCGTTCGCCTTTTTGATTTGTAGGAGGTCTTGGGGATGTGGAGGAAGTTCTGGTTAGTTGACCAGAGGGGGCGACTTGGGGTGTAGTGCTTTATTTTGTCGCAGAGGTATTGCGGGGCTTTTCTTTTACATTTGTACATTTGTGAGTGAGGAAGAGGGTCTTAAATGTAACCCCATCCTTCACGGCTAGCCAGTGGAGGGTCCTCAGTAGGGATGAGCTTCGAGTTCGAGTCAAACTCATGTTCGACTCGAATGTTGCCTGTTCGCCGAACAGCGAACTATTTGGGGTGTTCGCGGTAAGTTCGTGTGAACTTTAGAACCCTGTTAAAGTCTATGGGACTCGAACGTTTGAAATCTAAAGTGCTAATTTTAAAGGCTAATATGCAAGTTATTGTAATAAAAAGTGTTTGGGGACCTGGATCCTGCCCCAGGGGACATGTATCAATGCAAAAAAAAGTTTTAAAAACTGCAGTTTTTTTGGCAGCAGTGATTTTAATAATTCCTTTAAGTGAAACAATAAAAGTGAAATATTCCTTTAAATTTTAGACCTGGGGGGGGGGGGGGGGGGGGGGGTATGCCTGTAAAGTAGCGCGTGTTTCCCATGCTTAAAACTGTCCCTGCACAAATTGTCATTTCTGAAGGAAAAAAAGTAATTTAAAATCACTCGTGGCTATAATGAATTGTCGGCTCCTGGCAATACAGAGAAAAGTCATTCATAAAAAAAAATATGTGGGGGTCCACGGCATTTTTTTGAAAATTTGCGGTGGAGTTCCCCTTAAAATCCATACCAGACCTGAAGGGTCTGGAATGGATATTTGGGGGAAACCCCACATAAGTTTTTTTTTTAATTTGACGCAGGGTTCCCCTTAATATCCATACCAGACCCTAAGGTGAGTGATTTTAAATTACTTTTTTCCTTCAGAAATTACATTTTGTGCAGGGACAGTTCTAAGCACGGGAAACAAGCGCTACTTTACAGGCATACTATACACCCCCCTAGGTACGAAATTTAAAGGAATATTTCAATTTTTTTGTTTCACTTTTAGCATAATTTAAATCACTGCTCCTGAAAAAACAGCCATTTTTTTTAAAAACTTTTTTTGCATTGATACATGTCCCCTGGGGCATGACCCGGGTCTCCAAATACTTTTTAGGACAATAACTTGCATATTAGCCTTTAAAATTAGTACTTTAGATTTCAAATGTTCGAGTCCCATAGACTTTACCAGGGTTCTAACTTTTGGTCTGTTCACAGGTTCTGGTGCGAACCGAACCCAGGGGTGTTCGGCTCATCCCTAGTCCTCAGGGATGGGTGATTGATTCCCAGTTTTTTTTCCAGTAAACAGTCTGGCTGCTGTGTTCTGGACGACTTGTAGACGTGAAATTTGGTATTTGGGAAGGGGGTTTCTATTTTACATGGTATTTCTCTATTTTCTTGGGAGCCCCTTCAAGAGGTCCCTACTACTCTCTACCTCCAGCATCCTTCCTGTTTATAATAGAGGAATCCTTCTGGTTTTTGACCATTACCATGCATTGAACTTTATAAAGGATCTCTGTGTCTGTGGTCGGACCTTTCTACCAGAATTACCAGTAGGTAGAGTGGCAGTTAAAACCTGCAATGCACTAAATATCAGTCTAAAATAAAATCCCCCAATTATTAAAGGGGGTTTGCAGTTTACATGGTATTCCTCTATTTTCTTGGGAGCCCCTTTCGAGAGTTCCCTACTCCCTAGCTCCAGCATCCTATGCATTAAGGTGAAAAACACCTTGCAGTCACCGGCCCCCTCGAGCCCCTGTTTTACTTACCTGAGACCCAAATCTCTGTGGGCATGATCCCGCGTTGCCAACTGGTGGGGCCGAGTCATACAATTGGCAGCTATGGTTGCCGATTGCATTAAGGTGAAAAAACACCTTGCAGTCACCTCGTTTTACTTACCCAAGACCCAAATCTCAGTGGGCGCGATCCCGCGTTGCTTTCCCCCAGCTCTTGTCGGCTCTTCATTGGATGATTGATAGCAGCGCAGCCATTGGTTCCCGCTGCTGTCAAAAGTGGTTGTAAGCCTTTGTGTATTACTGTATAAAATGTCATTGGCAGGGTAGGGTTTAACACTAGGGGGCGATCAAGAGGTTCAGTGTGTCCTAGGGAGGTGTTTCTAACTGTGGGGGGAGGGGGCTGGAGGAGGAGAGAGATCGCTGTTCCTGATCTTTAGGAACAGCAGATCAGCATATCTCCCTCTACTCCCCTGTCACAATGGGGATTTGTCTGTTTACATTGACAGATCCCCGTTCTGGATCTCTGAGGAGCGATCACGGGTTACTGGCAGACATCGCGACCGCCGGCCACGTACATCAGCCCCCTACAGCCCTAAAATTGGCAGTCATACAGCTACGGTGATTTGCACAGGGGAGCCTACCTGCCGCCATATAATGACGGAGGCTGCTAGGCAAGTAGCTTTCATTAGGGCCATCTTAAAAGCATCATGGGCCCCTGGGCAAAGTAATGCGCTGGGGCCCCTACAATGGAGACAGTGGAGATAAACAGAAATCAAGTAGGTAGGGGATATCTGGGGTGTAGAGGGGTCAGAGTGCTGGGGTGATATCTAGGGTGTAGAGGGATCAGAGTGCTGGGGGGATATCTGGGGTGGGAAGGGTTAGAGTGCTGGGGGATATCTGGGGTGTAGAGGGGTCAGAGTGCTGGGGGGATATCTGGGGTGTAGAGGGGTCAGAGTGCTGGGGGGGATATCTGGGGTGTAGAGGGGTGAGAGTGCTGGGGGATATCTGGGGTGTAGAGGGGTCAGAGTGCTGGGGGGATATCTGGGGTGTAGAGGGGTCAGAGTGCTGGGGGGATATCTGGGGTGTAGAGGGGTCAGAGTGCTGGGGGGATATCTAGGGTGTAGAGGGGTCAGAGTGCTGGGGGGATATCTGGGGTGTAGAGGGATCCGAATGCTGGGGGATATCTGGGGTGTAGAGGGGTCAGAGTGCTGGGGGGGTTATCTGGGGTGTAGAGGGATCAGAGTGCTGGGGGATATCTGGGGTGTAGAGGGGTCAGAGTGCTGGGGGATATCTGGGGTGTAGAGGGGTCAGAGTGCTGGGGGGGATATCTGGGGTGTGGAGGGGTCAGAGTGCTGGGGGAGATGTGTGGGGTGTAGAGGGGTCAGAGTGCTGGGGGGATGTGTGGGGTGTAGAGGGGTCAGAGTGATGCGGGGGAAATCTGGGGTGTAGAGGGGTCAGAGTGCTGGGGGGATATCTGGGGTGTAGAGGGGTCAGAGTGCTGGGGGATATCTGGGGTGTAGAGGGGTCAGAGTGCTGGGGGGATATCTGGGGTGTAGAGGGGTCAGAGTGCTGGGGGGATATCTGGGGTGTAGAGGGGTCAGAGTGATGGGGGGATATCTGGGGTGTAGAGGGGTCAGAGTGCTGGGAGGATATCTGGGGTGTAGAGGGATCAGAGTGCTGAGGGGATATCTGGGGTGTAGAGGGGTCAGAGTGCTGAGGGGATATCTGGGGTGTAGAGGGGTCAGAGTGCTGGGGGGATATCTGGGGTGTAGAGGGGTCAGAGTGCTGGGGGGGATATCTGGGGTGTAGAGGGGTCAGAGTGCTGGGGGGATATCTGGGGTGTAGAGGGGTCAGAGTGCTGGGGGGATATCTGGGGTGTAGAGGGGTCAGAGTGCTGGGAGGATATCTGGGGTGTAGAGGGGTCAGAGTGCTGGGGGGATATCTGGGGTGTAGAGGGGTCAGAGTGCTGGGGGGGGATATCTGGGGTGTAGAGGGGTCAGAGTGCTGGGGGGGATATCTGGGATGTAGAGGGGTCAGAGTGCTGGGGGGGATATCTGGGGTGTAGAGGGGTCAGAGTGCTGGGGGGGATATCTGGGGTGTAGAGGGGTCAGAGTGATGGGGGGGGGATATCCGGACTCAAGGACCAGCTGCTTTGGGGAAAGGACAGAGGGGCCCCCCATGCAGCTGGGGCCCCTGGGCGGTGCCCAGGTCTGCCCTCTCATTAGGACAGCCCTGGTATTCGTTACTTCAGATACATTTGTATTCGTTCTGATCCATTCGTTTAGATGCGGCATTCGTTACTTCGGTTATTTCGGTGCACCACTAATTTTATTCACTATTATTTTAAACCTATAGATTTATTTCTTACATGGCAATCATGCTCATTCTATTTCAGAATGCAATACATTTATTGCAGTAAAACAGGAAATTTATGGTTTTCGCTGTTCTGTAGTAACACCAGAGAAATGCTTTAAACGATTCTTTTACTTGAGACATTATAAAGTATTCCATATGTCACATAAGCGTGATTTACTTGTCTGTAATAAAATATACATTAAAGTCTATGTTGTGTATCAGAGAAGGTAAAGTTCACCCTTCATTAAGAAAACAGAATGACTGCCATATAAAACAAAGTAATCAAAGCTCGCTGACCTGCATTTCTGAGTCTTTATTAAACGCTGAAAATACTTATCAGATATTCTGTGTATGTACAGGTAGGTCACGTCATGAACTCATCTGTTCTCTGTGGTGGTAAAGCATTTAAAATAGCAAGTCTTAATACTGTATACAGTCACACACTAGGATTGTTAATGATAAATGCATGAAAGTGGATTAGTAATAGTCAGGACCGATCCTAGGGTCACAGATGTCTGGGTGCAAAAATATTTCTGGTGCCCCACATGGGCGTGGTCATCTTACTAACTCCTCCCTTTTACACATGTTTCTATGGCTACGACTCAAACACAGAGATGCTCCCTTAAGAAGTCTTCATTAGTGTCCCCCATCAGAGTCCCCCCCAGAAGGTGTCCCCCATCAGAGTCCCCCACAGCAGGTGTCCCCCATCAGAGTCCCCCATAGCAGGTGTCCCCCATCAGAGTCCCCCGCAGCAGGTGTCCCCCATCAGAGCCCCTCGCAGCAGGTGTCCCCCATCAGAGCCTCCCAGCAGGTGTCCCCCTTCAGAGCCCCCCACAGCAGGTGTCCCCTATCAGAGCCTCCCAGCAGGTTTCCCCCATCAGACCCCCCCCCCACAGCAGGTGTCCCCCATCAGAGCCCCCCACAGCAGGTGTCCCCATCAGAGCCCCCCCAGCAGGTGTTCCCCATCAGAGCCCCCCAGCAGTTGCCCCCCATCAGAGCGCCCCCCCCCACAGCAGGTGTCCCCCATCAGAGCCTCCCCCACAGCAGGTGTCCCCATCAGAGCCCCCCACATCAGGTGTCCCCATAGATCAGTACTTGTCCAATAGATCTCTGTAGCTCGGGCGCTCTGGGAGCAGAAGCACATTACAGGGGGTGGGGCATACATGGCATCTTTGGTTATTCGGAGGGTGGCACTCGGAAAGCATTTCTGGGAGGTCACGGGATGATTGCCAGGAGCTCTGGCCAACCCAGAAGCCTCTAGTCACACCGTCTAAGGGAGAGGAGCCGACACACGCAGAGGAGGCGGGGCAGACAGCAGAATGTGTTCCAGTACTAGGCTCTGCTGTGGTACCCAGTCCAAATTCCAGGGACAGCGGGAGGTATGCGCTCTTGTCAGTTGCCAGCGGAGAGGGCAAGCAGGGTTTGGGGAACCAGAGCACCCGCTACATGCGCTCCGCCTCTGGACACATACATGGAGGAGGGAGGGGAGCACTTTGGAGCTTCGGCGCCCCCACCTCTACGGCGCCTGGGTGCGGAGTACCCCGTGCACCCTGCCTAGGATCGGCCCTGGTAATAGTTATAGTAACACTCAACATACAGTGGATGGGATCAGGAGCCAGTAGCAGGTATAGGATAACACTATGCACCAGGATCAGTATAGTCACCGTCAGTACAGAAAAGGACAGATATTGGAGTATTTATGGGATTTTTAAGGTGTGTATACAAGGAAATAGATCCAAAGAAAATATTAAAAGTAAAACATTTTATTTTAACATTATTTAAAAATACAGTAAAACATTGGTCCGAGAGTAACTTGGTTTGAGAGCGTTTTGCAAGACAAGTGTAGTGCCTGGCTATGTTAAATTTAGGGGAAGGATTTAGAGAAATAATTAGCTCTGAGTTCAACTGATCGTTTAAATTTGGGTCTCTGCTCTAGCTTGGCTGTGCTGTGGGCTAACCTTCTGGCCAGGGATTTCCGTCACCCCCAGATGGCAGGTGGCAGCAGTGCGGTTATGTGCTCTGAGTGCCACTCCTTAGCGGCCGGTTGGGGGTTGGCTGCCCTGCTGTGCATTTTCCTTGTGTGGCACCAACCATTGAGGTAGCCATTCCATGACACGTGGGGGCTCGTCCGGGATTGGCCCTCCTGGGTGTGCGTGGGCAACAATGTTCCTAGTTCTGGGACCACGTTGGCCTGGAGAGATTGATCCACTGTGTGGGCCCAGTAGTCGACTGGGTCCCCAATTTGGAGGGGTCCCGAACTGTCCATCTAACGGTCACCACCGTTTACGACCTTCCATCAACCCACGACAGCTTATCCGACACACCGACAAACCAGCAGACACGATCCATATCAATTCCCCATAAAATGAGACTGAGAGCTCTATCCTCTGGTTTCAAAATGAATGAACACTTTAATGGTACACTTAGCTTGCTTATATGCATGAATGAATGAATGAATGAATGAAAACTTGTATAGCGCGGCACATGCGAACTGAATCGCCTCTGGGCGCTTGTTGTTCCTGTCTCCTTTGATATCAAAAGAGAAAAGTCTTGACCTTTTTCCTAAATGCTAGGTGGTTCTCCTCCAACCGAATGCTGGTTGGTAAGGCGTTCCATAGTCTGGGACCTTGGACCGCGAATCTTCTCTCTCCTTTGGACTTGAAGCTGGCTTTCGGAACCTGGAGTAGGTTCTGATTCGTGGATCGCAAAACGCGATTGGGATTATGCGCTTTTATTATTTCGCATAAATAAAGGGGGGCATTCCCATGGACACATCTATGCGTAAGACAGAGAGCTTTAAAAGTAATTCTGTCTTTGACTGGCAGCCAATGAAGGGCTCTCAGTGATGGTGAAATGGATTCCCAGGGTTTTTTCCCAGTCACAAGTCTGGCGGCCGTATTCTGAACGACTTGCAGACGAGCGATTTGGTACTTGGGGAGGCCGAGGTAAAGGGCATTTGCATAATCCAGCCTGGAGTTTACAATTGTTCCCACCACGACCGCTAAATCTTCTTTAGGGATGAACGGAGTGAGTCTGCGTAGTAGGCGCAGTAGATGGTGAGATCCGCTGACTACTGACCCTATTTGTGCGTCCATTGTCATAAAGGAGTCAAAAATGACCCCTAGGCTTTTGACTTTGGCGCTAGGGGTGATGAGCTTGCCCAAAATAGGCAGGGGGGTCCACACTGTTGAAAGTTGATTCCTGCGCTTGGCGTGAAACAGGAGAAGTTCTGTTTTCGCTCCATTGAGTTTAAGATAACTCTTTGTCATCCAGTCCTCTATCAAAGAGAGGCATGTCTCTAGATTGAGGTGGTGATCCTGTCTGTTGCAGATGCGGAAATACAGTTGCGTATCATCTGCATATGAGTGGTAGAGCAGTTTTTGGCTGCTGATAATCTCAAAAAGAGGACGAAGATATATGTTAAACAGCACTGGTGACAGAGGCGATCCTTGAGGGACTCCGCATGTTACTGTGCGTTTTTTAGATGTAAAAGGTCCTAACTTCACTGTTTGCGATCGGTTTTCCAGAAAAGAGGAGAACCAAGATAAATCGCCTTCTGCGACTCTGGCTACTTCAGCAAGCCGAGTCAGTAACAGATTGTGGTCTACAGTGTCGAAAGCGGCACTTAGGTCCAACAGAACTAGAAGACAAGATTCACCTTCGTCTGCGGCCTGGAGAACATCGTCCCATACTTTCAGCAATGCTGTTTCCGTCCCGTGTCCGGGACGGAAGCCTGATTGCAATGGGTCAAGTAGCTTGTAGGTATCTAGATGCTTTTGCAGCTGTTGCACCACTACTTTTTCCATTATCTTTGAGAGTATGTTGAGGCTTGTTATGGGACGGCAGTGGAGTGGGTCCTTGGGGTCCAGGGAGGGGTTCTTCATGATGGGTAGGATTATACCCTCTTTCAACTGAGAGGGCACTATGCCCTCCAAGAAAGACTGGTTGATGAGCTGCGTGATGGGAGGAGCCAAGATGTAGGCGCATTCCTTCAGCAGTTTTGTGGGGATAATGTCATTTGGCGCTGTGCCATTACGCAGAGTACAAATGACATTCTTAGTGGTCTCGATGGAGATGGGTTCCAGGGTAAACTTACCTGATATAGGAGAATTACTATGGGTGCTGTGTGAGAGGCTGCAGGGGGGGGCTGAGGGGAGAATTGCTTTGCTGAATGCTTTCACGGATTGCCTCGATTTTAGTAACGAAATAATCCGATAGTTCATTGCAAAATTCTTGAGTGTCCGAACTGGGGGCTTCAATGCAACTTGGTTTCATGGTCTGGGTGACCATCTTGAAGAGTTCGCGGGGTCGGTTTAGGCCTCCGTTGATAGCCTCTGAAAAATACTTTTTCTTGGCTTGGAAAATTCCTTTGTGGTATTTTCTTGTTGTCGCCTTGTAGATGGATAGGTTTAGCTCTGAAGAACATCTTTTCCAGGCTGATTCTGCCCTTCTGCGTTCTTGCTTCAGTAACGACAGCTGGTTGTTAAACCAGCTGCGGTTGTTTTTCCGAATGCGGGTTCTTCGTTTCGGCGCTACCAAGTCGGCTGACTGTAGCATGGCCGAGTTTATGGCTTCCAATGTTTCAACGGCCGTTTGATGCGGCTGAGTTGTTTCTATTTTTTTCCTTAAAGTAGTTTTGAAGAGTTCCGAGTGGAGCTTCTTCTGACATCTAGTCCAGTGTGTTATCACTGGATTTGATGTTTTTGTTGCAGGGGGGATGGTGGAATTACTGAATATAATTGCATGGTGATCTGTCCATGGCAATTTTTCATTTTCCCAAATTTTTATTTCCAGAGCTTGTCTGAAAATAAGATCAAGTGTGTGACCTGAAGCATGTGTGGGCTCACATACTAGTTGCTGCAATCCTAATCCTTCGACGTGGTCAATACAGGCGTCGGCAATGGGGTCTTGTGCGGAGTTGGCCCAGAGATTGAAATCCCCGAGCAGCAAAAGATGTTTGCTGTTGAGGGTGTAAGTGGAGAAGAAATCCGTCCATGGTGATAGCAGCTGCGATTTTGGACCGGGCGGCCTATAGCAGAGCAGAATGTGGACGGTCTCCTTTGAACTTGCTTGCAGTTGCAGAGTAAGGGTTTCCATGAATGGAAGAGGGTTTTGGCGGACTGGTTTGGTGATCGTAAGATGAGTCTTGTGGATCACCGCCAGGCCACCTCCTCTTTGCCCTATTCTGTTTTCCGTTATGATACGGTAATTTTCTGGCACCAGTTCTCCTAGAATGGTGTTACAGTCGGCTGTGAGCCAGCTCTCTGTAATAAAGAGACAGTCTAGATCCTTTTGTTGAATGAAGTCGCGAATTTCTAGCCGGTGTTTTACTGCCGATCTTGTGTTGATCAGAGCACATGATATGTGCTTGAGCTGGGGTAAATGGCTGAAATGTCTGACCGTCGATCTATGATCGATTCTCAATAGTCGCTCAGTTCTTAGGGCCTTTTTGGTGATGGCTGGCAGTATTGCGGCGCATTGCCTCAAACTTCAAATGGTGTCGGCAGAATATTGCCGACCTGCCATGATCGCCAATGCGCCGGGGGGGGGGGGGGGAGTTCAGGGGCAAATGGGGAGAGGAATTGGCTAATTCCTCTCCCTGACTTGGTCCAGAGGAAGGCAAAAAACCCTAGCGGCGCTAGGCCAATACGCTCCGGTAGGGAAAAAATTCCTTCCTGACCCCTGCAAGAGGCGATCGGGTGACCCCTGGATCAAGCTTCTGTTCGTTGGAGAGACTAGGGGGGGCTGGGGATGAGAGGCGAGTGTGTTGCTGGTACAGAAAGATGGTTGCCTGAACAGGCAGTGGGATGCAGACCAGGTTTGACAGGTGGGGTACTTCTGTAATGCTGGGGGGGCTAAGAGGGTGACAATAAGGCCGGGTACAAGCTATCATGAGGTGAGGGGGGATTTCCTGGAGGCTGGGTGAGGATTGTAGGGCGTGAGGAGCGGCGCGCCTGTTAGGCCGCAAGTGAAGCCGCGGTCTTTCCTAGATCGCGGCCCCGCGATTCAATGCCGTCTGGCGCGGGTCTCCAAAAAAGCCCTGGAATGGCGGAAATGTTGTGGGGGGGGTGACAGAAAGGGGGCCCTAATGATGATGGGGGTATGGGAAAGCAGGGGACCGCGGAATGAAGCCGGAGAAGGAGCAGGAGAGATCCGTGTTGCTGAGGCTATCCTGAAAAGGACGGCCGTCAGCAGCTTACCTGCAGGAGAGCCAGGGAGCCAGGGAGCCAAGGGGCTGATCTAGTAACGAGGAGAGGTCAGATTGGGGCATAGGTAAAGTCCAGGAGCTGGGGCTGGAGCTGGGCTGACTAGCAGGCTGGGAGAGACATTTACAAGATGTTACAGTAATCACAGGAACAATCAAGCTCTCCACCCGAAACGTCACACAATGGGGCTTTGATCACATTTTAGATAGACACTTTGGCACCGGTCTATAATTAACATGATCTAATTACTACACCTGAGAACTCACATTCCTTTAGATCAGTGTTTTTCAACTCCAGTTCTCAAGGCACACCAACGGGTCATGTTTTCAGGCTTTCCGCTATTTTGCACAGGTGATTTGATCAGTTTCACTGCCTTAGTAATCCCCACAGCCATTTCATCTGAGGAAAATCCTGAAAACTTGACCTGTTGGTGTGCCTTGAGGACTGGAGTTGAAGAACACTGCTTTAGATAATGACATTCAGTGGAGTTAATTACTAATTGTAACATAATGCATTATCCAGGCAGCCTGGCTCCGCATATTAGACATGTGCAGACTGGTTTTGATTTATTTCGTTTTTCGTTTGGGAATAGCTTTCGTCCAAAAATCCAATAATACTTGGTTTCTGTCGAATGGTCAAAGAATATTCGATGGAACTTCGAAAATTTACGCCGAATCGTACATTAAAATGTACGAGTGCAGTAGATCTTCTTCGTCGAATCTGCTTAGCACTTTCGATATACACCATAAGCCTTCTATTCTCTATAATGTCGAATCTATTCTCTATAATGTCAAATCTATTTTCTCATAAATCGAAATCTATTCTCTGCAATGTCGAATCTATTATTTCTATAGTGTCGAATCTTTTCCCTATGATGTCGAATCTTGTCTTTATAATGTCAGAAAGTACCGTATGTGTGTGTATATCAGGTTCGATAGACAGATTGCTATTCATTCACTGTATTCAGTCAGTGTCGAATCTCTCTATATCGAATTTTTACCGCAACGAAAACGAAAATAAAGCATTTTTTATGTCGGATCTTTCGGTTTTCGTTTCTTGCGCTTACGTTATCGTTTGTTAAAAAGATAATGGAAAAAAAAGATTTTCGGACGAAAATGCACGCACATGTCTACCGCATATAGCTTTACAAGTTGTCTTAAACATAATTGACTTAATTACTACATCTGAGAAGTCACATTCCACATCTTTAGACAGACTTCTGTCTCTGACAAAAAGGTATTCACACCTGATCATCAATGGGCTTTAAACAGTGTTATCACACAATGAAAAAGTCTTTGGAGCAGACCTCACTTAGCATTTCAACAGCCTGTTACACAGAGGAATGAGTCACTGTCTTATTGACCTGGTCAGGTCAACATAAACCACTTGTAATGTTCCAGTATATCCTGCAAACATGAATTATCTGCCTCCTACCTTCTTGATGTCTGTTTACCTGCACTGTCTCCATTGTAGGGGCCCCAGAGCATTACTTTGCCCAGGGGCCCATGATGCTATTAAGACGGCCCTGGTGGTGCCCCCTAGGCGACTGCCTAGTTTGCCTAGTGGTAGCACCGGCCATGGCTGTTTTAGCCAATACTAAAAGAAAAAGCAGTACGAAAAATAATAAATAATATGATAAGTTCACTTTTTCGCTTGTATCACATTTTCCGAATCCGGCTGGGTGGAGTCATGTCAGAATTGAACCAATTAATAGGGCTGTCTATTTGGAATGTCTGTTTAAATTACACAAATAAGGAGGAAAATGACTTTCCGATACAAGCAGTCAAGTGGTTTTTGTGGCCCCGGTGCTCCCACTGCACTCATAAAAAGTTGTAATCTTTTCACAGAAGTCTTGGCACAGAGATAAGTGTAGAAGGCAGGCACTGAGGCCAGAGCAACCCATTAATAAATTGGAGGTCAAAGAGCGATCTTGTTGAATGTAATGTATGCTAATGAGTTGACCTTCCTAATGGAACGCTTTTCCAAACTCTGTCACTGCGCGCATCAATTATGCATCTGCAATTATCCTCCTGTTTTACACAGGAAACGGAAAAAATTGGAGTCTTAATAGAAATATCAGATGAAGAGAGGACATAATAACACATTTTACGTACTCTGTAATGTTTCCATTGCACTTTTGAAAAGTTATCAACCCTTTAAATACTCCAGTTTAATGAGGAGCTCCGGGTTTTACAGATTTCTTGATGGGGGTGAGGTAAGTGTTATTATGTGCGTTACACTTTATGCCATTCAGGTGTATATTACACTAGACGGCACGTTTTTGGTCCCAGGCAGCTAGTTGGAAAGACCATCGAAGATTTGTATGGACGTAGGGTGGCCACGTGTCCCGGATTGCCCGGGACAGCCCCGCATTTTCAGGTCTGTCCCGGGCACATTTATTTTAGGACAATACAGTGTCCTGGAATGAAACTGACACATCCACCCCACCCCCCGGGCCAATCTGATGCCCCCAAAAAAGGCCGCCACATCACCGCTTTATTCACTGACAGTACTTGTCCTGGCCGGAAATGCTTGGAGGAGCACAATCCCCGCCCCCTGCTTGTGATTGGAGAAATAATAAATCCCACCTCTTGTGTCCAATCACTGTGCTGTGATTCGTTACAGCACAAGCTGATTTTTGGGAAGAGAGGGTGTCCCTGAATGGTAGTTTCGAAATCTGGTCACCCTAGTATGGGCCCAACATCTAATTCCAGTGCGCTGGGAGTAGAAGCACGCCAGATTCCAAATACCCTTGAGATCAGAAGTTATGCCGCGTACACACGATCATTTTTCGACATGAAAAAAACATTGGGCCAGATTCTCAGCTGAGATACGACGGTGTATCTCTGTATCTGGCCCTGTGTATCTATGTGACTGAGTCAGTTACGCATAGATTTGGCGTAGATCCGACTTGCGTAAGTCACTTACACCGTCGGATCCAAGTTGTAATGTTAAGCTGGCCGCTAGGTGGCGTTCCCGTCGATTTCTGCATCGAATATGCAAATGAGCGTGATACGCCGATTCCCAAACGTATTTGCGCGCCGTCGTCGTTTACGTAGTTTGCGTAACCGTAAGGTTACCCCTGCTATATGAGGGGTAACCTTGCGTAGGTCCGGCGTACACCATGTTAGGTATGGACGTCGGGACAGCGTCGTGTTTTCCGTCGTTTACGACGTTTGCGTAACTCGTCACGAATAGGCCTGTATGTTAATTACGTTGCCGTCAAAATCAATGTATTTGCGGCGTACTATGGAGCATGCGCAGTGGGCTACGTTTACGGCTGGCGCATGCGCAGTTCGTTCGGCGCGGGGGCATGCTTAATTTAAATACAGCACGCCCCCCTCCTTCCCTATTTGAATTACGCGGCCTTACGCCTTCCCATTTACGCTACGCCACCGCAAATTACAGAGCAAATGCTTTGAGAACACAGCACTTGCCTGTAAATAGTGCGGAGGCGTATCGTAAAGGGGATACGCTAACAAAGGGCAGATCTACGAGAATCTGGCCCATAGTTTTTAAAAAAACGTAATTTAAAATGATCGTGTGTGGGCTTCACGTCATTTTTCAGGTTCTGAAAAACGACAAAAAAATAATTTGAACATGCTGCATTTTTTAACGTCGTTTTTCGGGTTGTAAAAAATGATTGTGTGTGGGCTAAAATGACGTTTTAACCCCGCGCATGCTCAGAAGCAAGTTATGAGACGGGAGCGCTTGTTCTGGTGAAACTAGCGTTCGTAATGGAGTAAGCACATTCATCGCGCTGTAACAGACAGAAAAGCACAAATTGTCTTTTACTAACAAGGAATCAGCTAAAAGCAGCCCCAAGGCGAATGGAACTTCCCCTTTAGAGTGCCGTCGTACGCGTTGTACGTCACCGCGCTTTGTTCATCATTTTTTAAAAACTATAGTGTGTGGGCAACATCGTTTTTAATGATGAAGTTGGAAAAACGTTGTTTTTTGGACATGCGGAAAAATGATTGTGTGTATGCGGCATTAGGGCTCATTTCCACTGGCGTTTTTACAGCCACTTTTCTGAGCGTTTTTTGCAGCTTAAAAACGCCTGTCCATGTTAGTCTATGGCCTCATGCCCACCATGACGTTTTTGAGCTGTAGATGGCTGAGACGTTTTCAAGCTGCAAACAAAACGCGGGACCAGTGCGTTCTGAAGCTCCAGCAATAGAGCTGTAAAAACGCCAGACATTAAAAAACGCGCAAAAACGCTCATAAACGCTGCCGCTGCGTTTTTAAAGCTCCAGCTTTTTTTTTTCTAAAATAAACATGGACAGGCATTTTAAAGCTGTAAAAAACGCTCAGAAAAGTGGCTGTAAAAATGCCAGTGGAAATGAGCCCTTAGTGTTATGGACTTACAACTACTAGAAATCGCTCCCCTGCCACATCCATAAGTATAACTTGAAACAAAAAGGGGGAAAAGACCACAAGGTCAGACTTTAGATGTTCAAGAATTTTATTGGTTTCTTAACATAGTGTAAGAAATGAATTGTTACAGCAAACAAAAAAAATGATATACCGTATATACTCGAGTATAAGCCGAGTTTTTCAGCACATTTTTTTGTGCTGAAAATGCCCCCCGAGTCACCTTTTTGCGCCTGATCTCCTGGACTTTGGGGACCCAGTACCGGCTGTAGGTCCCCTGAACTTGGCACACAAGTAGCCCCACTCTTCCTCTACAAGTGTGCAAAGTTTGTTGTCCGGGGGACCTACGGCCGGGGAGCACCGATTTTTTTTTTAAAGCCGGGCACCCCTTCCATAGACTCCCATGTTAAAAGTCAGTCTAGTCATGGGCACAGTGAGGCATGGGCACAGTGAGGCATGCACATGGACATAGTGAGGCAAGGCAACGTGAGGCATGGACGCAGTGAGGCATGGACACAGTGAGGCATGCACATGGACACAGTGAGGCACAGTGAGGCATGGACACAGTGAGGCATGGGCACAGTAAGGCATGCACATGGACACAGTGAGGCATGGACACAGTGAGGCATGCACATGGACACAGTGAGGCATGGACACAATAAGGCATGCACATGGACACAGTGAGGCATGGACACAGTGAGGCATGCACATGGACACAGTGAGGCATGGACACAATAAGGCATGCACATGGACACAGTGAGGCATGGACACAGTGAGGCATGGACACAGTGAGGCATGGGCACAGTGAGGCATGCACATGGACACAGTGAGGCATGGGCACAGTGAGGCATGCACATGGACACAGTGAGGCATTGGCACAGTGAGGCATGCACATGGACACAGTGAGGCATTGGCACAGTGAGGCATGCACATGGACACAGTGAGGCATGGGCACAGTGAGGCATGGACATGGACACAGTGAGGCATGGACACAGTGAGGCATGGGCACAGTGAGGCATGCACATGGACACAGTGAGGCATGGGCACAGTGAGGCATGGGCACAGTGAGGCATGCACATGGACACAGTGAGGCATGGACACAGTGAGGCATGGGCACAGTGAGGCATGCACATGGACACAGTGAGGCATGGACACAGTGAGGCATTGGCACAGTGAGGCATGCACATGGGCACAGTGAGGCATGGGCACAGTGAGGCATGGGCACAGTGAGGCATGTGCATGGACACAGTGAGGCATGGACACAGTGAGGCACAGTGAGGCATGCACATGGACACAGTGAGGCATGGACACGGGACCCGCGGGTGTGCTCAGGGAGATCGTAGCGTGCGTGCGCGCGCCCGCAACAACAGCTTCTTAAAGGGGACGTACAGGTACGTCCTTTTGCCAGCCCGTGCCATGCTGCAGACGTATATCTGCGTGCGCCGTGCGGCAAGCGGTTAACCTAGTAATCCTTTCATTAACATAATGAGCAGTGTTGTGACACTAGGATGGGGAGTGTTCTGAGACTTCATAACACCTCCCTCTATCCTATATTTGGACTGGTGCCAGTGAACCTACCAGCATGTCTTTCGAGTGTGGGAGGAAACTGGAGTACCCAGAGGAAACTCATACAGGCACAGGGAGGCATGCAAACTTCATGCTCCATGGAGGTGCTTTGTAGTCCTCACGTATATGGCAGGGAACGATACTGACAACAGTCCAGAGGCAGAGAGTACGGAAAGTTAATAGGTTTTTTGGACTCGTGGAACAGATATAATAATTCAATTGTATACTAAAAGACCAAAAGGGAGCAAGTCAGAGAAATGTATTATTTAACCACTTAAGGACCCGCTAATGTACATATATTTTAGAGATGAATATCCCGGTAACGGAAGCAGCCGCTGCCACAACCAAGATATCCATCTTTTCAGTGAGCGGTCCTGTAAACGATAATGGTGGTCTCCGCAGTGGATTCGCCATGAGATCACCGTTATCGGCGGCGGGGGAGGGGCCCCCCTCCCGCTGCTCTCCCGCGCCCTCCACCGCTTACCGGAGCCGTCGGTAGCGGCGAAGTGATCGGGTCCTGTCCCCTGCTTGGCTGGGATACGAGTGAGGGCAAGATGGCCCCCACCCGTCTCCATAGCATAGCAGGGCGGAAGCGACGTCAAAATTTAAGAGGACCTGTCATGCTTTTTTCTATTACAAGGGATGTTTACATTAGAGGTCGATTTTTATCCAAATCAGGCCGATATTTTACAATTCTCGCTAGCGGTGCCACGGCTCCGGAGCTAGGCCAAAGCCACGGCCTTTCCTGATGCTGTGATCGCGGCGGCAATCCGCGGATTCGCGGATTGCCGCCGCAGTCACAGCATCAGGAAAGACCGCAGCTTCGGCCTAGCTCCGGAGCCGCGCCCATCTTGGTACACCCAGCGTGGCGTCCCTCCTCTGTTTACGCCCACAGAGGAGGAGGGGTAAACGCTCATGGGACACACACCGCTCTCTGGTGTCTGTACTACAGAGGGCAGGGGGGGTGTCTATACTGGAGGGAGAGGGGGTCTGTACTGAGGGGGGTGACACCATTGTTTTTGCACCAGTGCCACCTGCCAGTGCCAATTAGTGCCACTTGCCATCCAATGCCACCTGCCAGTGCCAATTAGTGCCACCTTCCATCCAGTGCCATCCGCCAATGCCACCTGCCAGTGCCAATACCAGTGGCACCATCCAGTGCCAGTTAGTGCCACCTTCCATCCAGTGCCACCTGCCAGTGCGATCCAGTGCCACCTACCAGTGCCAACTAAAGCCATCAGTGCCACCTGCCAGTTCCAACCAGTGCCACTTGCCAGTGTCACCTGCCAGTGCCACATGCCATCTGTCAGTGCCAACCAGTGCCATCTGCCAATCAGTGCCACCTGCTAGTACCATCTTTCAGTGCCACCCAGTGCAACCTGCCAGTGCCAATAAGTGCCTTCTGCTAATTCCATCTTCCTTCCAGTGCCAATTAGTGCCATCCAGTGCCACGAGCTAGTGCCACCAATAAAAATAAAAATCGGCCTAAAATATCGGCCGCAAAAATCGGTATCATATATATCGGCCATCGGCCGCCCAGATTTCTAAATATCTGCATCGGCATCGGCCAGAGAAAAACCCATATCGGTTGACCTCTAGTTTACATTTTGTAAAAATGAATTAAAATAAATAAATAAGAAAACAATTTTTTTTTTTAAAGCGTCCCGTCGAGCTCACGCGCAGAAGCGAACGCATACGTGAGTAGCACCCGCATATGAAAACAGTGTTCAAACCACACAAGTAAGGTATTACCGCGATCATTAGAGCGAGAGCAATAATTCTAGCACTAGACCTCCTCTGTAACTCAAAACATGCAACCTGTAGAATTGTTTAACCTCCCTGGCGGTATGATTCTTTAAGATTTTAGGTGCTAAAAGAAGCAAGGGAATTTGGCGTTTTATACTGTAGGCTTGTATTCTTAGGAATAACTCACTTAAATCTATTCAAACAAGAGTCTAATAGGCATCCCGGGTATGATTTTTTTTTTTTTTTTTAATTAAAATTATAATATAATAAATAATTATAAAAAATGATCACAAATGATAATATAATTATAGTAAAAATTATTCAATAATGTAATCAAATCAAAATCACTGAAATTTGCTCAGTTGCAGAATTTTTGCTGTCATTTTTTTTTTTTTTATGACGAATTTCCCCATAAATCGCTATCGCTAAATTCTGCAAGTGATTCTGATTTATTATCGCTGTTTTTTAGCTGCTCTAAAACAATTTTTGCCATAAAGGGACACTTTTGGTTGCTATGGGCAATCTACAGTTTGCAGGGAGAAAGAAAAGTTTTTATTATACAAAATGACATGTAGTGTACAGGGCAGACCACTAGGGACATGGGGGGTGTGTATTTTTTACATACAGTACTGTAATCTATAAGATTACAGTGTACTGTATGTATAGTGTTTGTTTACTTTTTTAAATTTGGCGCCGTTCCCCCCCTACGTCGCGACGCTCGCTATCGGCGGAACACACAGCATCCTCCGCCCGCCTGTGCGGGGATTCATCGCTGGATCGCAGAGAAAGGTAAGTAAACTTTTTCTGCATCCAGCGTGCCACACGCCGTGCCACACGCCAGGGAGGCTAGTCTGACCGGCGATCCAGCGGGAATCCCCCGCCGGATCGCCAATGATTTTTTTGGGGAAAAAAAAATGCACCCCGAGCGTGACTCGGGGTTACCGCTTCTGGCACTGAATGTTAACCCCGAGTCACGCTCGGGAATACCGCCAGGGAGGTTAAACGTCGCCAATGGAGATTTTTAAGGTTAAAAGTTTGACGCCATTCCACGAGCGGGCGCAATTTTGAAGCGTGACATGTTGGGTATCATTTTACTTGGCGTAACATTATATTTCACAATATATAAAAAAATTGGGCTAACTTTACTGTTGTCTTATTTTTTAATTAAAAAAAAGTGAATTTTGTTTCCAAAAAATTGTGCTTTTAAGACCGCTGCACAAATACGGTGCAAAAAAAAGTATTGCAATGACCGCCATTTTATTCTCTAGGGTGTTGGAAAAAAATATATAATGTTTGGGGGTTTTAAGTCATTGTCTAGCAAAAAAAACCTGTTTTAATCTTGTAAACACCAAATCTGAAAAACAGGCAAGGTCCTTAAGTGGTTAATTTGCATACAATGTAACACTATTTTCTCTTTTTTCTCCCCCTAAAATATGAAACACTGAAATACGTCTTTGTGATGTCATTTTCAGAAGATTTGATGTGTCCTGCATTGGCCTTCCATAATAACACTCTGTAGCTCTTTCCCAGATTCAGAGGTGAGATGACTGGAGACAGATCTTCATCGGACACTAGGTGGCGCTACATTACTGTACTGATTACAATGTGAAGGGAACATTATTCCTAAACTGAAATATGTAAGGGGGCTTCGGAGAGAGAGAGAGAGGATGGATGGAGATTTATTTATATTATTAATTAAGTTTAAAGCCCATCCCCAAGGAAAGGAAAAATGCTCCCTTGCAATGGGTCTGCCCCCCCTCCTCAAGGGTTAAGCTTGTTTAAGTGTAGAGTAGTGATCTTCAAACTGTAGCCTATTACTAGCCTTTATCTGGCCCTTGGGGCACTATTCCTCCCACTGACATCAATGATGGGGCACTATTCCTCCCACTGACACCAATGATGGGACACTATTCCTCCCACTGACACCAACAATGGGGCACTATTCCTCCCACTGATACCAATGATGGGACACTATTCCTCCCACTGACACCAACGATGGGGCACTCTTCCTCCCACTGACACCAACAATGGGGCACTCTTCCTCCCACTGAGACCAACAATGGGGCACTATTCCTCCCACTGAGACCAACGATGGGACACTATTCCTCCCACTGATGGGACACTATTCCTCCCACTGAGACCAACAATTGGGCACTATTCCTCCCACTGAGACCAACGATGGGACATTATTCCTCCCACTGACACCAATGATGGGACACTATTCATCCCACTGACACCAATAATGATGGGGCGCTATTCCTCCCACTGACACCAATGATGAAGCACTATTCCTCCCACTGACACCAATAATAATGGGGCACTATTCCTCCCACTGACGCCAATGATGGGGCACCATTCCTGCCACTGAGACCAACGATGGGGCACTATTCCTCCCACTGAGACCAACAATGGGGCACTATTCCTCCCACTGAGACCAATGATGGTACACTATTCCTCCCACTGAGACCAACAATGGGGCACTCTTCCTCCCACTGAGACCAACAATGGGGCACTATTCCTCCCACCGAGACCAACGATGGGACACTATTCCTCCCACTGACACCAACGATGGGACACTATTTCTCCCACTGACACCAATAATGATGGGGCGCTATTCCTCCCACTGACACCAATGATGAAGCACTATTCCTCCCACTGACACCAATAATAATGGGGCACTATTCCTCCCACTGACGCCAATTATGGGGCACTATTCCTCCCACTGAGACCAACGATGGGGCACTATTCCTCCCACTGAGACCAACAATGGGGCACTATTCCTCCCACTGAGACCAATGATGGTACACTAATCCTCCCACTGAGACCAACAATGGGGCACTGTTCCTCCCACTGAGACCAACAATGGGGCACTATTCCTCCCACCGAGACCAACGATGGGACACTATTGATCTTTTATTAAAAAGAATCAAGCAACCAATTTTATACAAAAGTAAAAAAACATAACTATAGTACAAAACTTAAACATAAATCCAAGGAATACACATCCAGGGTCAGAATATACACAATATATACACTATACACAATATATACACTATACACAATATATACACTATACACAATATATACACTATACACAATATATACACTATACACCACTACCAAACATTACTACAAAACTATTTACACAAAGCAGCAGAGAGGGCCTAAGAGGCACACCCCGTCACCTATGTACGCAGCCATTTATCAAAAATGTATCAAAAATAATAATAATCTAGGGTGATAAGAGACAGACAGCCACACCCGGGAAAGAGACTCCTGGCAGTCAGGGAGGCCTGAAACCCCTCCACGCCTTCAGCCAAGCCCCCTGACCCCGCTTGTCTCTCTCAAGCCCCCGAATCTTCCCCACCTCATGCAGAATGTCAAACACCACCACCTCAACAGGAAGGATTTTTTGCCGAATGCTGACCTGACACCGTGCGTTCCAGGTGAAATAACGGACCACTAGGCCAACTAAAAAAAGTGTATCCAAACAAAAACCTCCACCGGTACTGAATGCTCCGTACACCCACTCAGCATAACCCAGCCTGGAGAGGAAAGGAACACCGAGCGCCCGCCCCACCTGTCTGTACACTTCTATGTTAAAGGGGCAACAAAGCAGAAAATGGTCCATAGTCTCCTCCTCATCTGCACACTCCTCCCGAGGACAGCTACGATCCATCCACTGCGAAATTTCAAATTGCCCCGAACATAGAGTTTCCCATGGAACACTATTCCTCCCACTGACACCAACGATGGGACACTATTCCTCCTACTGACACCAACGATGGGACACTATTCCTCCCACTGACACCAATAATGATGGGGCGCTATTCCTCCCACTGACACCAATGATGAAGCACTATTCCTCCCACTGACACCAATAACAATGGGGCACTATTCCTCCCACTGACGCCAATGATGGGGCACTATTCCTCCCACTGACACCAATGATGAAGCACTTTTCCTCCCACTGACGCCAATGATGGGGCACTATTTCTCCCACTGACACCAATGATGGGGCACTATTCCTCCCACTGACACCAATGATGGGACACTATTCCTCCCACTGACACCAATGATGGGGCATTATTCCTCCCACTGACACCAATGATGGGGCATTATTCCTCCCACTGACACCAACGATGGGGCACTATTCCTCCCACTGACACCAATGATGGGACACTATTCCTCCCACTGACACCAACGATGGGGCACTATTCCTCCCACTGAGACCAATGATGGGGCACTATTCCTCCCACTGAAACCAATGATGGGACACTATCCCTCCCACTGAGACCAACGATGGGGCACTCTTCCTCCCACTGAGACCAACGATGGGGCACTATTCCTCCCACTGAGACCAACGATGGGACACTATTCCTCACACTGACACCAATGATGGGACACTATTCCTCCCACTGACACCAATAATGATGGGGCGCTATTCCTCCCACTGACACCAATTATGAAGCACTATTCCTCCCACTGACGCCAATAATGATGGGGCGCTATTCCTCCCACTGACACCAATAATGGGGCACTATTCTTCCCACTGACACCAATGATGGGGCACTATTCCTCCCACTGACACCAATGATGGGGCACTATTCCTCCCACTGACACCAATGATGGGGCACTATTCCTCCCACTGACACCAATGATGGGGCATTATTCCTCCCACTGACACCAATGATGGGGCACTATTCCTCCCACTGACACCAATGATGGGGCACTATTCCTCCCACTGACACCAATGATGGGGCACTATTCCTCCCACTGACACCAATGATGGGGCACTATTCCTCCCACTGACACCAATGATTACAGTCTCACAGCCTGGAGGGAGCCTGCGGGAGCAGAGGATCAAATATGTGAAAGTGCTTTTTGCAACCCCCTAGACCTAAATGGGTCTTTAGCCCTTGCAGTTGGGGGGGGCGGAGGGATGGGGGGGGGGTCAGATCTATTGCAACAAAATGTTCCCTTCCCCCATAGTTCAGCTTTATATAAAATAACAGAGGTTAACCACTGACTTGATCACAGTTGAGTATTTGGAAGCTCTGCCTATGCTGATGGTTTATTCCAGAGAAATGACAATTCACACATTTGTGATTCACTTGGAAAGACAAAATGTGATGCAGTATTTTGAAAAAGTATTCATACCCCTTGAAATTTTCCACATTATACAACCAAAAACACAAAATCAATACAAAATTATGTGTATATATATACATTGAAATGTGCAATCTATTATTACAAAAATCATATATTGTTAGTGGAGTGAACTAGTGTCCATACAATGAAATAAAAGAAAAGTCCCAATAGTGCTAAATAATAGGCACCCAATGGTATATCTCAGCTCAAAAATAACGTAGATATTGCAGTTCTGGAACCACCACCATATATTTGCACCCGATGTGATCGATAGAAATGGCTCCTTACCAATACTAGTAGACTCTTTTAATTAAAAAAGAAGTCATAAACTGCTTATGTCAATGGGATGACTCAGAATGATCCGGATAGGCACGTCAGATGATCCAACATTCATATAGATAGAAACAGAAAGGCAATCATAGTGAAGTATTGTTTATTAAAATATAATAAAAAGTAACATGCCAAATGGCTGCTTACTCAGATTGTGCCCTGATCCCGGCACTGAGGCTTTAAAGCGTATATTCGATATCCAATCGAACCCGCGGATTCGGATGTAGGATGGTGATCCGTCGCGCTGGTAGTCTCACTGGCCGGCGTACGTTCTACCGTCGAAGCAACGTGGATTCGGAGAAGGATCGAAAGTCCGTCGCACTGCTAGTTCCACTAGTCGGCGTGCGTTCCACCGTCGGAAACCAACGGACCCGGAAATCTGAAGTGGTAGGGAAAAGCGTGACTGGTTAGCGCCTCGACGTACGTTTCGTTGTTTACGTCATCGCTTCCTGATGACGTAAACAACGAAACGTACGTCGAGGCGCTAACCAGTCACGCTTTTCCCTACCACTTCCAATTTCCGGGTCCGTTGGTTTCCGACGGTGGAACGCACGCCGACTAGTGGAACTAGCAGTGCGACGGACTTTCGATCCTTCTCCGAATCCACGTTGCTTCGACGGTAGAACGTACGCCGGCCAGTGAGACTACCAGCGCGACGGATCACCGTCCTACATCCGAATCCGCGGGTTCGATTGGATATCGAATATACGCTTTAAAGCCTCAGTGCCGGGATCAGGGCACAATCTGAGTAAGCAGCATTTTACATGTTACTTTTTATTATATTTTAATAAACAATACTTCACTATGATTGCCTTTCTGATTCTATCTATATGAATGTTGGATCATCTGACGTGCCTATCCGGATCATTCTGAGTCATCCCATTGACATAAGCAGTTTATGACTTCTTTTTTAATTAAAAGAGTCTACTAGTATTGGTAAGGAGCCATTTCTATCGATCACATCGGGTGCAAATATATGGTGGTGGTTCCAGAACTGCAATATCTACGTTATTTTTGAGCTGAGATATACCATTGGGTGCCTATTATTTAGCACTATTGGGACTTTTCTTTTATTTCATTGTATGGACACTAGTTCACTCCACTAACAATATATGATTTTTGTAATAATAGATTGCACATTTCAATGTATATATATACACATAATTTTGTATTGATTTTGTGTTTTCAGCGCCCCTTCACTTCCGATTCTACTTGTATTTTTCACACACTGACATTTTTTTTAGGTGGCAGCTCTTAAACTGGTATATTTAATATATTTAGGTTTAATTACACGTAATTCTACCCACTAGTTGGGAGAATTAACATTGTTTTTCTGTGGCGCAAATTATACACATTTTCCTCATACAACCAAAAACGTAAATGTATTTTATTGGGATTTTATGTGATAGACCAACACAAAGTGGCTCATAATTGTGAAGTGGAAGGAAAATAATAAATTGTTTTCATTTTTTTTTTACAGATAAATCTGTGAAAAGTGTGGGGGGTACATTTATGTGGCGCCCCCCAGAGTCAATACTTTGTAGAACTGCCTTTCTCTGCAATTACATCTTTTTGGGGGTGTCTCTACCAGCTTTGCACATCTAGAGAGGGAAATTTTTGCACATTCTTCTTTACAAAACATCTCAAGTTCTGTCAGATTGGATGGAGAGCGTCTGTGATCAGCAATTTTCAAGTCTTGTCACAGATTCTCAGTGTGATTTAGGTCTGGACTTTGCCTGGGCCATTCTAACTCATGGATATGCTTTGATCTAAACCATTCCATTGTAGCTCTGGCTGTATGTTTCGGGTTGTTGTCCTGCTGGAAGGTGAACCTCCTCCCCTGTCTCAAGTCTTTTGCCGACTCTAACAGGTTTTCTTCTAAGATTGCTCTATATTTGTCTCCATCCATCTTCCTATCAACTCTGACCACCTTCTCTGTACCTGCTGATGAAAAGCATCCCCACAACATGATGCTGCCACCACCATGCTTCACAGTGGGAATGGTGTGTTCAGGGTGATGTGCAGTGTTAGTTTTCCACCACATACATCGTTTTGCTTTTGTGCCAACATTTCAATTTTGGTGTCATGTGACCTGAGCACCTTCTTCCACATATTTGCTGTGTCCCCTCCCCCACATGGCTTCTCACAAACTGCAAACAGGACTTCTTATGTCTTTCAACAATGGCTTTCTTCTTGCCACTCTTCCATAAAGGGCAGATTTGTGGAGAGAATGACTAAAGCCCTGTACACACGATCGATTTGTCTGATAAAAACGGACAGATAGACTGTTTTTATCGGACAAACCGATCGTGTGTGGGGCCAATCTGTTGCCACCCTCCAAGTAACCAAAGATTCCACATATGCCCCGCCCCCTGTAGTGTGCTTCTGCTTCCAGCACGTCGGAGCTACAGGGATCTATTGGGCAGATACTGATCTATGCTGGAGGCTCTGATGGGGGACACCTGCTGTGGGGGGGGGGGGGGGCTCTGGTGGGGGACACCTGCTGTGGGGGGGGGCTCTGGTGGGGGACACCTGCTGGGAGGCTCTGATGGGGGACACCTGCTGTGGGGGGCTCTGATGGTGGACACCTGCTGGGGGGGCTCTGATGGGGACACCTGCTGTGGGGGGCTTTGATGGGGGACGCCTGCTGTGGGGGGGCTCTGGTAGGGGATACCTGCTGTGGGGGGGCTCTGATGGGGGACACCTGCTGGGGGGGCTCTGATGGGGGACACCTGCTGGGGGGCTCTGATGGGGGACACCTGCTGTGGGGGGCTCTGATGGGGGACACCTGCTGTGGGGGGCTCTGATTGGGGAAACATGCTGGGGGGCTCTGATGGGGGACACCTGCTGGGAGGCTCTGATGGGGACAGCTGCTGTGGGGGGCTCTGATGGGGGACACCTGCTGTGGGGGGCTCTGATGGGGGACACCTGCTGTGGGGGGCTCTGATTGGGGAAACATGCTGGGGGGCTCTGATGGGGGACACCTGCTGGGAGGCTCTGATGGGGACAGCTGCTGTGGGGGGCTCTGATGGGGGACACCTGCTGTGGGGGGCTCTGATGGGGGACACCTGCTGTGGGGGGCTCTGATGGGGGACACCTGCTGTGGGGGGCTCTGATGGGGGACACTGCTGGGAGGCTCTGATGGGGGACACCTGCTGTGGGGGGCTCTGATGGGGGACACCTGCTGTGGGGGGCTCTGATTGGGGAAACATGCTGGGGGGCTCTGATGGGGGACACCTGCTGGGGGGCTCTGATGGGGGACACCTGCTGGGGGGCTCTGATGGGGGACACCTGCTGGGGGGCTCTGATGGGGGACACCTGCTGTGGGGGGCTTTGATGGGGGACACCTGCTGGGAGGGACTCTGATGGGGGACACTAATGAAGACTTATTAGGGGAGCATCTCTGTGTTTGAGTCGTAGCCATAGAAACATTTGTAAAGGGGAGGAGTTAGTAAGATGACCGAGCCCATGTGGGGGCGCCAGCAATATTTCTGCACCCAGGTGTCTGTGACCCTAGGATCGGTCCTGGCTCTCCCCCATCCCACTTCCCCCTCCTCATTTGTTACCATGTCACCATTATTCAGCATTGACATACTAAAGTGAAAATTGAATAAAGATATATTTGAAAAGAAATTATATATATTTTTTTTCTTCCCATGATTCCCAGTAACCCCCCTGTCTAGAGGTTAATCCCCAATAGGATGGCGGATAACGTTCATAAATAAAGGGTAATAAATATACAACCCTGTTTACAATCATTACCATAACGTTTGCGCTAATGAGAATTGTCAACTTACTAAAAGCACTTCATAAAGGTTTCCTTCAATAACCGTACCGTTTAACCGCGCGAGAAGGATAACCTTTGCGTCCGTTTCACGTGAACTAATGCGGCACAGATGAAAAAGTTTAAAAAGCAGCATTGTCTATAAGACGTTAATCATGTGCATAATGTAGCGAAAGATGTGATGTACGCAGGCCAGCCCTCAAGTCTCGGGGGCCAGCATGCAGATTTTTTGCGTTCCGCGCCTTCCGCCAGCCTAGCATGTCAGCCAATTAGGACGTCTGCGAAGAAACAGAACAAACGCTCGCCCCGCTCGGCAGACTTTCTTAAAAACTCAGACAAAGCAGGGAAAGACGTGGGCTGCAATAAAACACAGTTATAGCCTTTCGAGCCCCCACAGTGACAGGCGCGCGCGCAAACACGGGACTTTCCAATTATAGAAACGCACCCTGCAAAATAGGACTCAATGAGACATGTCACATTTGTCTATTCCAGATCATTTTTGATGATCTTTATTCCTCGACTCACTCTGGAAACAAAATAATAACCCTATAAAGATAGTGGATATACGAGGAAGACGTTCCCGCAGACACAACGGGCCCGGTGGTCGTATTACCGAGCGGCAGATAGATGGGCAATATTCAACGGAACACTTAGACTTGACAAATAAAGTGCCTAGGTCCCATTACACCTCCTGGCAGTTCCCTCCATCTCCCGGAGTTGTTTGTGGTGCGGCGGAGAATAACGAGCTTTAAGGCAAAGGACAACGTAAATCTAAGCAACGCCGACGAGTTTTGGCGGGCTTGTCATAAATAAAACATTGTCTGCAAAAATAAGAAACTTGAGAGATGGCGGCTGGAAAAATGTCCCTTCTTCAATGTGTTATGCTGAGAGGTCATTCCTGTGCTGGGATCTTATTTATACCATGGAGGAAGCCAGTCTTTGCCATTAAAGAAATATCAACCACTTTAATACAGGGCACTTATACACCCTCCCGCCCAGACCAATTTTCAGCTTTCAGTGCTGTTGCACTTTGAATGACAATTGCGCGGTCATGCTACACTGTACCCAAACGAGACGATGAAGAAAATGTAAATACAGTTGTTAGGTGTGGGTAGGATAGGCTTTTCCGAAAAGAAGTGTATTCAGGGATCGTCTAAATGCTAATTGAATAGAAGATAATCGACAGATTGGGGTAAGGCGTTCCATAGGATTGGAGAGGCTCTGGAGAAGTCCTAGAGGTCAGCATGGGAGGAAGTAACAAGGGAGCTAGAGAGCAGGAGGTCTTAAGAGGAACAAAGAGAACGATTAGGTTGGTATTTCAAGACTAGGTCAGTGATATAGCTGGGCAGTGCCGATCCTAGGGTCACAGACGCCTGGGTGCAGAAATATTTCTGGCGGCCCCACATGGGCGTGGTGATCTTACTAACTCCTCCCCTTTACAAATGTTTCTATGGCTACGACTCAAACACAGAGAACTTAAAGTGGAGGTTCACCTAAAAAAACATTTTTATCATTGCATTTAGGCTATTTAGTAGAATGAGAATCGGCGTTTGTTTTTTAAAATGGTCGTCAGGACTAGGCGTTCCTAATTGATTGACAGGCATCCCGACCGAAGCATACAACGCGTCACGAGTAGCCGAAAGAAGCCGAACACTGGTGCGGCTCTATACGGCGCCTGCGCACCGACGTTCGGCTTCTTTCGGCTACTCGTGACGCGCTGTATGTGTCGGTCGGGATGCCTGTCAATCAATTAGGAACGCCCAGCCCCAACGACCATACTCGGACGCCGCGTTGATTGTCTATATAGAAAAAGGTATGTCCCGCTAACATTTTTAAAAAACAAACGCCGATTCTCATTCTACTAAATAGCCTAAATGCAATGATAGCAATTTTTTTAGGTGAACCTCCACTTTAAGAAGTCTTCATTAGTGTCCCATATCAGAGTCCCTCCCAGCAGGTGTCCCCCATCAGACCCCCCCACATCAGCTGTCCCCCATCAAAGCCCCCCAGCAGGTGTCACCTATCAGAGCCCCCCCACAGCAGGCGTTCCCCATCAGACCCCCCCTCAGCAAGTGTCCCCATCAGAGCCCCCCACATCAGGTGTCCCCATAGATCAGTACTTGTCCAATAGATCCATGTAGCTTGGGCGCGCTGGGAGCAGAAGCACATTACAGGGGGTGGGGCATACGTGGAATCTTTGGTTACTTGGAGGGTGGCACTCGGAGAGCATTTCTGGGAGTGCCACAGTATGATTGGTAGCAGCTCCGGCCAACCCAGAAGCCTCTCATCACACTGCCTATGGGAAAAGAGCCAACACACGCAGAGGGGGTGAAGCAGAAAGGAGACTGCTCCATGCACACCAGACAGAATGAATTAGTGGAGCCATTCCCAGAACATGTTCCCGTTCTAGGCTCCGCTGTGGTACCCAGCCTGGATTCCAGGGACAGCGGGAGGTATGCGCTCTTGTCATTTGCCAGCGGAGAGAGCAAGTGGGATGGGGAACCGCAGCACCCGATACATGCGCTCCGCCTCTGGACACAGACAAGGAGGAGGGAGGGGAGCACTTTGGAAATTCGGCGCCCCCACCTCTGCGGTGCCTGGGTGCGGAGTACCCCGTGCACCCTGTCTAGGATCGGCTCTGTAGCTGGGGGCAGAGTTGTGGATGGCTTTGTAGGTAGTTGTTAGTATTTTGAATTTAATTCATTGGGTGAGCGGAAGCCAATGGAGGGATTGACAGAAAGGAGTAGCACAGACAGAGCGGTTGGTAAGGTGGATGAGTTTGGCAGAAGCATTCATTATGGACTGAAGGGGGGGGGTAGCCTATGTAGAGGTAAGCCAATGAGAAGAGAGTTACAATAGTCCAGGCGAGATATGACCAGGGAGTGAATTAAGAGCTTTGTTGTGTCATTGGTTAGAAAGGGGGGTATTTTGGAGATGTTGCGAAGGTTGAGGTGCCAAGATTTGGACAGTGATTGGACATGGGGCTTAAAGGAGAGTTCAGAGTCCAGGACTACTCCTAGGACCTTGGCATGCAGGGATGGGTATATAGTGGTGCCATTGATTTTGACAGAGAGATCAGGGGAATAGTCACATCGGGGAGGAAAAATGATAAGTTCGGTTTTGGATGGATTGAGTTTGAGGAAGTGGTGTGACATCCAGACTGATATAGCTGATAATAAATTAGTGACACGTGGGGCGACGGAGGGAGTGAGCTGAAGAGTAGAGAAATAGATTTGAGTGTTGTCAGCATAGAGATGGTATTGGAAGCCGTGGGAGGCTATCAGCTGACCCAGGGGGGAGGTGTAGATTGAAAATAGGAGAACAGAACCTTGGGGGACCCCAGGGATGGACTGGGCATCGGGACTCCCGGGAGTTTCCCGGAGGGCCGATGGCTCAGTGGGCAGGCTTCAGTGACAGCGGAACGCCACCCCCCTCCGCTCCTCTGCCTCTTTCTCCCCGCAGCGCTCCTCTCCCTCCCCGCAGCACTCACCGCCTCTCCCTCCCCGCAGCGCTCACCTGGGGGGGAACAGAGAAGCAGGGGGAGGACCAGAGGAGCGGGGGGCCAGAAGGAACACGGGGGAGGGGACAGACAGCTGACTCAACAGCTATGGCCTAGGAGTTTGTTCACTTCTGCTTAATCTTGTCCAATTAGGGAACTGATTCTTTGCCCCGGGTGAAATAATGCCTAGCTTCCCCACTCGTACTGCCTATAAGAGTACCAGCCGTTCTACTCTAATAAAGTAGAACGGCTAATGGCTAGTGAAGGGGGAGAGGCAGGGCCGTCTTACTGAGCGGGCACACCTGGGCACAGCCCGGGGGCCCCACGTTCGCCTGGGGCCCAGCCAGTTCAGCGGGAGCGTGCCAGCAGACAGCAGGGATTCGGAGAAGGTGGCTACAGGAGGGGGGGGGGAGTTGGATGTAAAAGCTCCCTGACCACCGAAGAGATGAGGGCGCCCGGCTGCTCCCCCCCCCCCCTCCCAGAACTTGGATGCCTCCACTTCCTCTGCTCCAGGAACCGTTCGTGCGCCGTGCGGCCCTGGTCGGAAGACAGGCTACCTGGGAAGAAAGAACATGTGGAAGGTGGAGGCTGCCAAGGAGCCAATGGAAGGAGCAGAGCAGCGAGCACCCCCCGGATCTAGAGGGAGACTCAGCGCTGCCACACTGTTGGCCGTCAGGTACCTGGCATCCTGTACATACATGCCACACTGAGAGGGGGCAGGGTGAGCAGAGGAGGGACAGCGCTATGTGGTCTGTCTCAGCCAGATCCCCCTCCTCTGCCTCGGAGCCCCCCTCCTCTGCCTCTGAGCCCCCCCTCCTCTGCCTCTCAGATGCCCCTCCTCTGCCTCTCAGATCCCCCTCCTCTGCCTCTCAGATCCGCCTCCTCTGCCTCTGAGCCCCCCTCCTCTGCCTCTCTGAGCCCCCCCTCCTCTGCCTCTCAGATCCCCCTCCTCTGCCTCTCAGATCCCCCTCCTCTGCCTCTCAGATCCCCCTCCTCTGCCTCTCAGATCCCCCTCCTCTGCCTCTGAGCCCCCCTCCTCTGCCTCTGAGATCCCCCTCCTCTGCCTCTGAGCCCCCCTCCTCTCCCTCTGAGCCCCCCTCCTCTGCCTCTGAGCGCCCCCTCCTCTGCCTCTGAGCGCCCTCTCCTCCTCTGCCTCTGAGCCCCCCCTCCTCCTCTGCCTCTGAGCCCCCCCCTCCTCTGCCTCTGAGGCCCCCCCTCCTCTGCCTCTGAGCCCCCCCCTCCTCTGCCTCTGAGCCCCCCCCCTCCTCTGCCTCTGAGCCCCTCCCCCTCCTCTGCTTCTGAGCCTCCCCTCCTCTGCCTCTGAGCGCCCTCTCCTCCTCTGCCTCTGAGCGCCCCTCCTCTGCCTCTCAGATCCCTCACCTCTGCCTCTCAGATCCCCCCTCCTCTGCCTCTCAGATCCCCCTCCTCTGCCTCTGAGCCACCCCTCCTATGAGCCACCCCTCCTCTGAGCCCCCCTCCTCTGCCTCTCAGATCCCCCTCCTTTGCCTCTCAGATCCCCCTCCTTTGCCTCTCAGATCCCCCTCCTTTGCCTCTCAGATCCCTCTCCTCTGCCTCTGAGCCCCCCTCCTTTGCCTCTGAGCCCCCCTCCTTTGCCTCTGAGCCCCCCTCCTTTGCCTCTCAGATCCCCCTCCTCTGCCTCTGAGCCCCCCCTCCTCTGCCTCTGAGCCCCCCTCCTTTGCCTCTAAGCCCCCCCTCCTTTGCCTCTCAGATCCCCCTCCTCTGCCTCTTAACCCCCCCTCTTCTGCCTCTCAGATCCCTCTCCTCTGCCTCTCAGATCCCCCTCCTCTGCCTCTGAGCCCCCCTCCTCTGCCTCTCAGATCCCCCTCCTCTGTCTCTCAGGTCCCCCTCCTCTGCCTCTCAGATCCCCCTCCTCTGCCTCTCAGATCCCCCTCCTCTGCCTCTGAGCGCCCCCTCCTCCTCTGCCTCTGAGCGCCCCCCCTCCTCTGCCTCTGAGCCCCCCCTCCTCTGCCTCTGAGCCTCCCCCCTTCTCTGCCTCTCAGCCCCCCCCTCCTCTGCCTCTGAGCCCCCCCCCTCCTCTGCCTCTGAGCCCCCCCCTCCTCTGCCTCTCAGATCCCCCTCCTCTGCCTCCCAAGCCCCCTTCTCTGCCTCTCAGAAAGGGGATGGGTGCCAAGTGATACGCTGAATCTGAAGACAGGTGACAATGGCAATTGACATGCTGAATCTGGTGACAGGTGACAGTGGCAAGTGACACGCTGACACAAGTGACACGCTGTAAAATAGGTGCGTAAATTGGGGCTTGTAGGGGCCCCATAGCATTACTTTGCCCAGGGGCCCATGATGCTTTTAAGATGGCCCTGGGGAGAGGGGCTTGGTTGGCCATTGGGGTTGGCCGCCTGCACCCTGTGCGCACGTCTATGACACACACACTTTCTTTATTCAATCATTCCAACTACATAACCATTTACGTAGGATGGCAAAAAAAACAAAAAACTTTTTAACCACTTCCATACAGGGCCTATTCTGCCAAATTAATCAGAACCCCCAAAAATGATATATGTTTTTTTAGTAGGCAACTTTTTATCTCACATGGTATTTGTGCAATCATTTTTCAAATGCCTTTTAAAAAAAAAGAAAAAAAAAAACAGTTTCATGAATAAAAAAATAACAAAACTGTAAAGTTAGCCCAATTTTTTTGTATATTGTGAACATAGATGTGCACAGCCTATTGCATTAGGGTGTGCACCCCATACATCACATGCATGTGTGTAAATATATATATATATATATATATATATATATATATATATATATATAGGGCAGTATGGCAATGGATGGTGTCTGTAGGGCAGAAACTGGTGTCTTTAGACCGGCACGCTCACGACCCAGTCCGAAGCTCCGTGACGGGACCCACGAACGGTCAGCGGAGCTGAAGAACGGGGAAAGACACCTTCCCCGTTCTTCATTGTGGCAGTGTCAGTGATCGTCTGTTCCCTGATATAGCGAAAGATGATCAATGACGTCACACATCCAGCCCCGCCCCCCTACAGTTAGAAACACATATGAGGTCACACTTAACCACTACAGCGCCCCCTTGTGGTTAACTCCTAAACTGCAATTGTCATTTTCACAGTAAAAAAAAATGTATAGCACTTTTCGCTGTGAAAATGACAAAGGTCTCAAAAATGTGTCAAAATTGTCCGATGTGTCCGCCATAATGTCGCAGTTATGAAAAAAAAAAAACGCTGATCACCGGCAGTAGTAGTAAAAAAAAAATATATATTAATAAAAATGCAATAAAACTATCCCCATGAATTTTGCGCAAACCAAACGATAAAGGCTTATTGCGATTTTGTTACCAAAAATATGTAGAAGAATACGTATCGGCCTAAACTGAGGAAAAAAAAAGTTTTAAAAAAAAAAATATTTTTGGGGATATATATTATAGCAGAAAGTAAAAAATATTGGGCCAGATTCACGTACATCGGCGCATTTTTTGACTGGCGTAGCGCACCTCCTTTACGTTAGACTGCCGCAATGTAGCGGCGCAATCACCGTATTCTCAATTGTTTTGTGCAGAAATTAGCACCTGTGCAACGTAATTTCAGAGGCGTAAGGCGGAGTAATACAAATTGGGAAGGACGTGGGCGTGTTACATTGAAATGAGCCGTGACCCCATGCAAATGAAGGGCCGGCCGGCTCGCGCATGCGCACATGAAGCAGACCATGGTCAGCACCTCTGTGCGCATGCTCACAACTCGGGAATGGCGCAATCAGTGAAATTGGAAGTGGACTAGGGCAAATTAGTGAGCTACGCAGACAGCATAAATAGACAGACACAAACGCACTTCCTTTGCAAAAGTACATCCCTTTGTAACCCTTCCTATACAGCAAGGTGCTTTTGTTCTGTTGTTTGTTGCGTTGTGACTTGTCTTTGTGATATTTGTTGACTGTTTGATCTAGTGTTTTGTAGAAGATATTTGAAAGTGTTTTTTGGTGACTGGTTGTGAGACTTTTTGGTTGATAGATTTTGGTTTGTTTGTTTTGTTGCTTGATTTTTCCTGCTTGTTTTTGTGAGTGATTTTTGCTGATTGTTTGGGAGAGAGTTTTTGTATGAGTATGACTGAGAGGAAGAGGAAGTTAAATTTTTATTTGGGGGAGAAACAAATTCTTGCCCGGGCCATTTCCCAATTTGGGTGTTTCCTCCACGGCCCGGAGAGTGCCAACACCACCCCGGCCAGGAGGCGTGATATCTTGCAGAACATTACTGACAAGGTGAATGCATCGGGGGGGGGGGGGGGGGGGAGACCCGGACACGGTCGGGGATTGAAAAGAAGATCAATGACCTCCGGCGTTTGGTCAGAAAGAAGCTGGCCAAAATGGCAGCCCATGCCAGGGCCACAGGAGGGGGCTCACCATGCCCTGTTCGGGTGACAGCGGAGGAGCGTGCAGTGGCCCACACCTTTCATAGACAACAGGTGGAGGGCCTGCCTGGCTATGACTCAAGTCATGAAGGCGTGATGCCAGGTAAAGTTTTTTTTTCCTATCAGGTGTGTAGCATGTGTGGGGGAGGGGGTGAAAGGGAATATGTGGCAAGTGTGTAGATCCTCCAACCTGTGAATGTTTTGTGTCATCCACAGATGAGCAGGAGGGTGCTGGGCCATCTGGGCTGACCGCACCATCCTCCGGACAGCAGCCTGATGAGGACCCCCCAACAAGGCCGGAGTCCTCGGAGGAGGTTGAAGAGGAGGAGGTTGAGGAGGAGGAGTTTGAGGATGTCATGTCAGCCAGTGGATTGTTGTTTTTGGAGGAGTCTTCCTCTCTGGCTGGCAGCAGCCAGCCCTCCATAAGGGCTAACCCCTCCCACTCCTCCCCCAACAGGGCTCCTCTCCCAAGGGCCTCCCCTTCTCCCCGGCCACAAGCCTCAGCTGGAGGCAGGAAGTCATCCCAGAAGACCAGGGGAGTGGCCGAGCTTCTGCCCGCCAATCTGAGAAGGGACCAGGCCCTTCAGACCCGCCATCTGGGACAGGCCAGCCAGACTTTGGGGCGGATGGAGGAGAGCCTGTCCTCCATAAAGGATACGCTTGGGGACCTGGACTGCCACTCCCGGGCTCTTACAAACTGCCTAAACGTACTGCAGACTACAACAGCAGACGTTGGGCAGGATGTGAGGGCCCTCACCCAGGCCAATACGGCATCACTAAGTGCTGGCCTGAACAGAATTGCCGTGGCCTTGGAGGGCAGGCTGCCAGGTGGGCAGAGACCAGGGGCTGCTCCTCCTTTACCGGATTCCCCCTCCCTCCCCATGAGTCTCACCTGAGGAGCCGGGGCCGTGGCCATGGGCGCCCCAGGCGAGGCTCACGCCAACGGCATTAATTTGTTTCCCCCCTTTTTTTTTTTTTTTTTTGCTGGACATTTTTTTTTTTTGTGATGTGAATGTTTTTGGAATGTGGGGGTGATATTCCTGCCGGCAAAGGGGTGTCACCCTCAGTTTTGGTGGAGAAGGGTTCCCCAGGACCAGGGAGAAGTGATTCCCAGGTCCGTGTGAATGGTGTATGAATGTACAGTGACATAATTGGAGCCGTGGCGTGGTTTTGCTGCTCACAAGTCCTGCATGGTGGGCTTGTGCTAATCCAATTAGATGAGGATGTGGGGTGTGTGTGCTAGGGACCACAGTGGTGTGCATGCATGCATTCTCATTGTGCCATGATTAATGTGTGTGTTTAACGTGCAAAGATGCCTAATGTGAGCTGTCTCCTGGCTGCTCTTCCCTCAGAAGACGGGGTAGCCTCGGTTAGGGGGGGATTGTCTGGTTCAGGGGTCAGGTCATCACGTATGTCAATCTGCAGGCCCTTTCTCACTGCGAAGTTGTACAGAATGCAACATGCACCGATGATCTGGCACACAAAGTTTGGGGAATACAACAGGGTCCCCCCAGACTTATCCAGGCATCGGAAACGTGACTTCAGGAGGCCAAAGGTGCGCTCCACCACTGCTCGTGTTTGGGCGTGGGCTTCATTGTATCTTTTCTCTCCTGGGGTTTGGGGGTTCCTGATAGAAGTCATGAGATGGGGTCCCAGTGCATATGCAGAGTCACCTGTAAGGAAAAACACAGGAGGATGTTAGTCATGCATGTGCCCCTTGTGATGTGTGCATCATGGGGGGGGACAGTCATGCCTGCCACCCATGTCACTCACTAACCAGCCAGGTGTCCCCATACACGTTCTGATCGAATTCCATTCGGATGGGGCTCTGATTGTATATGTACAGTAGGTGACTGGGATATTGTGTCAATCTCGCTCCCTTTCTCGGCGAGATTGAGCACTTGCGAGCCCCATCGCGAGAGCCAGCGCCGAGCTGGCTTGCCGCGATAGAGACAAAGCCGTCATAGAAGCGACGGGGATCCGACGCGGATTCCCGCCAATTCTACACGTGGGCAGAGTTTGTTATGAATCCTGAAGGAGAAATCCCCGCCGGATTTTTAAAAAAAAATCCGGCATGGGTTCCCCCCTCAGGAGCATAACGGGCCCTTAGGTCTGTTATGGGTTGTAAGGAGACCCCCTACGCCGAAAAAACGGCGTGGGGGTCCCCCCACAATCCATAACAGACCCGTATCCAAAGCACGCCGGCCGTCCGGTCAGGAAGGGAGTGGGGGCGAGCGAGCGCCCCCCCCCTCCTGAGCCGTAACGGGCAGCATGCCCTCAACATGGGGGGGTTAGGTGCTCTGGGGCAGGGGGCGCACTGCGGCCCCCCACCCCAGAGCACCCTGTCCCCATGTTGATGAGGACAGGGCCCCTTCCCGACAACCCTGGCCGTTGGTTGTCGGGGTATGCGGGCGGGAGGCTTATCGGAATCTGGAAGCCCCCTTTAATAAGGGGGCCCCCAGATACCGGCCCCCCATCCTAAGTGAATGAGTATGGGGTACATTGTACCCCTACCCATTCACCTGCAAATAAAAAGTGTAAACACAAATAAACCACACAGGGTATTGAAATATTTTATTAGTTGGCCGCCGGGGGGGGGGTGTGTATGATCGCTTTTATAAAAGCGCCCCCCTCCGGCGGGCTTCTGTGGGGGGTGGGTGCCGCCGTCTGGTTCTCTTCCGCCGCCGGGGGGGGCGCTTTGATAAAAGCGCCCACCACCCGGCGGGCTTCTTTCGACGTCTTCGGCGGCTGGGGGGTCTTCTCCCACTCTCCGGGGTCTTCTCCTGCTCTCCGGGGGTCTTCTCCGCTCTCCGGGGGTCTTCTCCGCTCTCCGGGGGTCTTCTTCCTCTTCAGGACTCGCCGCCGCTAACTTTGTGTGTTAGCTCAATTACTAGCGGCGGCGAGCCCCCTCCTCTGTGACGTCGTCTTCTTCTTCTTCTTCCTCTTCTGTTCTCCAGATGTTGACGCGACGCTTCCTTCCGCTGTTATGCCGGGTGCGCGGCTCGCAGCGAATTATATAGGCCTGTCTTGTGACGTCGCAGTCCCATCATGCTCCGGTAGGTACCACGTGGTACCTACCGGAGCATGATGGGACTGCGACGTCACAAGACAGGCCTATATAATTCGCTGCGAGCCGCGCGCCCGGCATAACAGCGGAAGGAAGCGTCGCGTCAACATCTGGAGAACAGAAGAAGAAGAAGAAGACGACGTCACAGAGGAGGGGGCTCGCCGCCGCTAGTAATTGAGCTAACACACAAAGTTAGCGGCGGCGAGTCCTGAAGAGGAAGAAGACCCCCGGAGAGCGGAGAAGACCCCTGGAGAGCGGAGAAGACCCCTGGAGAGCGGAGAAGACCCCCGGAGAGCAGGAGAAGACCCCGGAGAGTGGGAGAAGACCCCCCAGCCGCCGAAGACGTCGAAAGAAGCCGCCGGGTGGTGGGCGCTTTTATCAAAGCGCCCCCCCCGGCGGCGGAAGAGAACCAGACGGCGGCACCCACCCCCCACAGAAGCCCGCCGGAGGGGGGCGCTTTTATAAAAGCGATCATACACACCACCCCCCCTGGTGGCCAACTAATAAAATATTTCAATACCCTGTGTGGTTTATTTGTGTTTACACTTTTTATTTGCAGGTGAATGGGTAGGAGTACAATGTACCCCATACTCATTCACTTAGGGTGGGGGGCCGGTATCTGGGGGCCCCCTTATTAAAGGGGGCTTCCAGATTCCGATAAGCCTCCCGCCCGCATACCCCGACAACCAACGGCCAGGGTTGTCGGGAAGGGGCCCTGTCCTCATCAACATGGGGACAGGGTGCTCTGGGGTGGGGGGCCGCAGTGCGCCCCCTGCCCCAGAGCACCTAACCCCCCCATGTTGAGGGCATGCTGCCCGTTACGGCTCAGGAGGGGGGGGGCGCTCGCTCGCCCCCACTCCCTTCCTGACCGGCCGGCCGGCGTGCTTTGGATACGGGTCTGTTATGGATTGTGGGGGGACCCCCACGCCGTTTTTTCGGCGTAGGGGGTCTCCTTACAACCCATAACAGACCTAAGGGCCCGTTATGCTCCTGAGGGGGGAACCCATGCCGGATTTTTTTTTAAAAATCCGGCGGGGATTTCTCCTTCAGGATTCATAACAAACTCCGCCCACGTGTAGAATTGGCGGGAATCCGCGTCGGATCCCCGTCGCTTCTATGACGCACTCGCTGGAATGTGCTTTTACTATTCCAGCGAGTGCGAGATATCGGCAGCCTGTCGCCGAGATTCAGCGCGATGCTGTCGTGCTAAAAACACATTCTCGGCGGCAGGCACTGTAGCTGTCATGGCTGGATCCGGGGTGTTTGGCACGGACGTGCCATATGAGGCCTTGGGCATCGACTATCACCTGTACGTTGATGGAATGCCAATGCTTCCGATTGCGGTATATGTGCTCTGTCTCATGGGGGGGCTGGAGTGCCACATGTGTGCAATCAATGGCCCCCACGGTGCGTGGGAATCTGGCAATTCTGTAGAAATCTGTCATTGCCTTCAGCCGCAGGTCCTCAGTGGTGGGTTTGATGATTTGGTTGGCCATGCGTCTGAGGATTGCAGGGACAACCTGGTGCACACATCTGCTCACGGAGGATTGTGACATCCCAGCCACCACTCCACTTGTTCTTTGAAAAGAGCCACTGGCAAGGAAATGGAGTGTTGCCAGGACTTTGACCAGTGGCTGCACTGCATGTGAGTGGTGTGTTGGGCTGGTGATGTCCTCCTGCAAGGTTGTGGTTAATTCCAGGATGACATGAGGGGTGAATCTGAAGATGCGATACACCTCAGGCCCCATACACACGATCGGACATATCCAATGAAAACGGTCCGCGGACCATTTCCATCGGATATGTCCGATCGGGAGTTTGATCCGATGGCGTGTACACACCATCGGATCAAATTCCCCGCCGCCGGACGGCGCGGTGACGTGGCGGTGACGCGGCGGTGACGTTGACGCCGCCGCGTCACCGCACCAGGAAGTAAAACACTTCCGCGCATGCGCCGAATCCATTCGGCAGCGGCGCGGCGGCGGTGGGGGACGACATGTCTGCTGGTAAGTGTACTAACCAGCAGACATGTCGGGCGGACAGATCCCCACCGGATAGATTTCAAAGCTTGCTTTGAAATCTGTCGGGTGGACAAATCTGTCCGCTAGCCCATACACACGAGCGGAGATGTCTGCTGAAACGGTCCATCGGACCGTTTTCAGCGGACATATTCCCTCGTGTGTACGCGGCCTCAGAATCACTCATGCCAAAAATGTCTATGCGTGTGCGGTATATCCTCTCCCGTGCCCTCCTCAGTGCCCTCCTCAGTGCCCTCCTCCTTCTTTGCTCCTCTAAAGTCAGTAGTATAGCTATGCGCGACGATGTCCCTGGCATCTTGGCATACAGATTGTTGTGCAACACGTGTGACTGCTGAGCTCCTCACTAACAGTGTTGCTTTATCTGACATGTAGACGAATTGTCTAATTTTATACCACCTTTTATATGGTCTAATTTTAGACAGAACATTTGGCTGTTGCGCACAGCGCGTAGCCTGCGCTGCACCAACGTTCTTTTGTGGATCCCCGTAACTCCCTCATTAGCATATTTGAATAGCAAATCAATGGTGTGTCTAGCGCAGTTTTGCGCGGACGGATGCGCCTGTCTATCGAAATTACGCTGGACAAAAAAAAAGTAGATTTCTTGCTTATCTCGTTTTGGGGATGCGGAGCATCGAAACGCATGCACAAATTTAGACTTACGCCGCGCATCTCCTGTAACGCCGGCGTAATCGCTCTGTGAATCTGGCCCATTGTTTTTTTTTTCAAAAATGTCGCTCTATTTTTGTTTATAGCGCAAAAAATAAGAACCGCAGAGCTGATCGAATACCACCAAAAGAAAGCTCTATTTGTGGGAAAAAAAGGACACCAATTTTGTTTGGGAGCCGAGTTTCACGACCGCGCAATTGCCAGTTAAAGCGACGCAGTGCCGAATCGCAAAAAGGGGCAAGGTCCTTAACCTGCATAATGGTCCGGGTCTTAAGTGGTTAAGCGATTAATAGAAAGTTCTAATATAAAGTGCAGCAAAAAGAATTGGTAAACATACCTAAAACGTAAAAAGCCCGGAATAAATTCAGCAATAGAAAAAGATGCATAGTTTATACGTTTTTTTTTTATAGCTGTTCCCTATTGAACACAATGGCATTTTTTAATTGGCAAAATCTACAAAATATATTTCTCTAGAATATGTTTATTAATGTTGAAATCTGGTGAAAATTAGCAGCACAGTTGCCCTAACTATCTTTATAAACAGACAAAAATGTCAGAATCGTTTCATTTACTTTGAAAAATAAAAGTGATGACATTTCTTTTCTAGCCTTTTTTATAAATAGGCCCCTTAGCGTATCTGTCGGCTAATAATTGGCATTTTCACTCTGCGTGGTATGAGGAGCATTATTAAATTCAGGACTTTCTAAACTTCTGCTGGGAGCAGAATGTACTGGATCCCTAGCAAATGGTGTAAAACTTATAAAGGAAGTCCTAAAGTACAAAAACATCTTATTAACCACTTCGGCCCCCGACCATTTGGCTGGCCAAAGACCAGAGCACTTTTTTGATTTGGCACCGCGTCGCTTTAACTGACAATTGCGCAAATAGAGCTTTCTTTTGGTGGTATTTGATCACCTCTGCGTTTTTTATTTTTTGCGCTATAAACAAAAATAGAGCGACAATTATGAAATTTTTTTTAATATTTTTTATACTTTTGCTATAATAAATATCTCCAAAAAAATATATAATTTTTTTTCCCCTCAGTTTAGACAGATATGTATTCTTCTACATATTTTTGGCAAAAAAATTTGCAATAAGCGTTTATCGATTGGTTTGCACAAAAGTTATAGCGTCTACAATAGGGGATAGTTTTATGGCATTTATATATATATAAAACAAATAAAAAATGTATTAGTAATGCCGGCGATCTGCGATTTTTTTGTGACTGCGAAATTATGGAGGACACATCTGACACTTTTGACACATTTTTGGGACCATTGTCATTTTCACAGTGATCAGTGCAATAAAAATGACACTGGCAGTGAAGGGGTTAACCACTAGGTGGCGCTGTAGGGGTTAAGTGTGCCTAGCATAATGTTGGAGGGCGGGGCTCTCTGTCACATGACACTGATCTCCTCTCTGAGTACACGGAGCCGAGATCAGTGTCATTCTCACTAGGCAGAGCAAGGAGATGCTTGTTTACACACACCTCTCCCCGCTCTATACCTCCATGAGACGATCGCGGGGATACCCGCGGCGATCGAGTCCACGGGACCCACGTTCCGACGCACAGGCAAGGTGGTAGGGTCGCGACCACACGGAAGGCATTTAAAGAGACAGGTACAGGTACATGAATATGCCTGTCTGTGCCATTCTGCCAACGTATATGTACCGTGAGCGGCCCTTAACCACTTAAGGACCACTTCACGCCCATATACGTCGGCAGAATGGCACGGCTGGGCACAATCACCTACCTGTACGTTCTCTTTAAGCCCAGCCATGGGGTAGATTCACATACATCGGCGCATCTTTATGCCGCCGCAGCATATCTTATTTACGCTACACCGGCGCAACGCAGGGAGACAAGTATGGAATTCACAAAGAAAATGCTCCCAACATTGCGCCGGCGTAGCGTATATCCGTCGGCGTAAGCCGGCCTAAGTCAAAGTAGGTGGAAGTGGGCTGGAAGTGGGCGTGATACATTTAAATGAAGCGTGACCCCATGCAAATGATGGGCTGAGCGTCAAACAACTACTAAAAATGAACTGCGCATGCGTCGTACCTTGGACGCATCCCAGTGCGCATGCTCACAGTCACGTCGAAATAACTGCCTAAGATACGTCAAAACACTGCCTACGATGTGAACGCAACCTACGCCCAGCCCTATTCACGTACTACGTAAACGGCATACACAGCGTAAAATTTGTCGGCGTCCGTTCCCTGGTCCATACCTTTGCATGGGTTGCGCCTCCTATATGAGGAATAACTTTACACCGGACCTAACCCTTACGCGAATCACTTAAAACGTGCGCCGGGCGCATCTACGTTCGTGAATCGGCGTATCTCCCTCATTTGCATATCTGAATCAAAACTTCCATATGCATCCAGCGTAAATATGCGCCCACAATACTCCGGCGTAGGTAAGTTACGTCGGTCGGAAGAAGCCTATTTTTCAACGTAACTTAGTTTGTGGGTCCGGCGCATAGATACGATGGCGCACATTTTTACTTACGCGGCGAATCTGTAGATACGTCGGCATAAGTGCTACGTGAATCCGGGTTAAAACTTTTTGCTATAATAAATATCCCCAAATATATATATAAAAAAAAAAAAAAAAAAATTCCTCATTGTAGGCAGATACGTATTCTTCTACATATTTTTGGTAAACAAGATAGTTTTATGGCATTTTTATTAATATTTTTTTTTTAATTGTAATGGCGGCGATCAGCGATTTTTATCATGACTGCGATATTTTGGCAGACACATTTGGTGCCATTCACATTTATTTACGCTCTCTACATTGCAGATAGAGAAAGGAGCTGTGTGTTAGTGGGTGTCCTGACTCTCCTGTAGTCCAAGGGAGGGGGTGAGCACGACACTCCACACCAGGGAGAAAGCCTCGCATTACTGTGTGGAGTTACAGACAGAAGAACAGGAAGTGAGGATTTCTCAGAAGAAACAAGGACATATAAAAGCAAAATGGAAGGATGAGGTAAGTGAAGGAGGACTGCACTAAGGTAAGGGAAGCTATTAAGTTTTTTTTTTACCTTTACAACCCTGTTATTTGGATCCTGCCCAAATTGGCCCAAGTGTGTGGAGATCCTACGGGGTAAATGACCACACCAGCCAGGAAGACACTGGCTACACATGTGAACTGAATCGCCTCTAGGCGCTTTTTGCAGGTGTCTTCCTGGCTGGTGCGGTCATGACACTTTGCTACAATGTTGTGTAGTGAGTGTACAGCTTGTATAACAGTGTGCATTTGCTGTCCCCTCAAAATAACTCAACACATTAATGTCTAAACCACGGGCAACAAAAGTGAGTACACCCCTAAGTGAAAATGCCCAAATTGGGCCCAATTAGCTATTTTCCCTCCCTGGTATCATGTGATTCGTTAGTGTTATAAGGTCTCGGGTGTGAATGGGGAGCAGGTGTGTTAAATTTGGTGTTATCGCTCTCACTCTCTCATACTGGTCACTGGAAGTTCAACATGGCACCTCATGGCAAATAACTCTCTGAAGATCTGAAAAAAAAATAATAATTGTTGCTCTACATAAAGATGGCCTAGGCCAGGGGTCTCAAAGTACCGGCCCGCGAACCGGTAATAAATGGCCCGTGATTCGCGGTAAATCCCCGCTCAACAACTCCGAGCTGTGGACCCCCCCCCCCCCCCGCTCAACAACTTTGTTCTGCGAACCCCCTGCTCAACAACTCCGATCCGCGGAACCTCCCTGGCTCAACAACTCAGATCTGCGGACCCCCCCCGCTCATCAACTATGATCTGCGGACCCCCCCCCCCCCGCGCTCAACAACTTCGTTGGGAGGTATGCTCATTTGTCCCTCATTCTGAAGTTGAAACGTTGGGAGATGTGCTCTGATTGTGCCCTGATGTACCCCATGTACCCTGATATGCCATGTGCCCCAGGTACCCTGATGTGCTCTGATGTGCCATGTGCCCCATGTACCCTGATGTGCCTCATGTACCCTGATGTGCCTCATGTACCCTGATGTGTCCCTGATGTGCTGGGCTCTGTACATCAGGGTACCCTGTGCCCTGTACCCTGATGTGCCATGTGCCCTGTACTGATGTGCTGTGCCTGATGTGCTCTCATGTGCCCTGATATGCCCCATGTGCCCTTATGTGTGCCATGTACACTGATTTGCTGGGCTTTGTACCCTGATGTGCTGTTTCATGTGCCCTGTACCCTGATGTGCCATGTCCTGTACCCTGATGTGCCATGTGCCTTGTCCTGATATGTCCTGTCCTGATGTGCCGTGCTCTGTACCCTGATGTGGCCTGTTGTGCTGTACCCCTATGTGCTGTGATCTGATGTGCCCTGTACCCTGTTGTGCTCTGATGTGCTGTGCCCTGTATCCTGATGTGCTGTGCCCTGTACCCTGATGTGCTGTGCCCTGTACCCTGATGTGTGCTGTGCCCTCATGTGCGCTGTCCCCTGATGTGCTGTGCCATGTGCCCTTATTTGCTGGGCTCTGTGCCTTGATGTGCTGTACCCTGCTGATGTGCTGTGCCCTGTACCCTGATGTGTGCTGTGCCCTCATGTGCCCTGTACCCTGATGTGTGCTGTGCCCTCATGTGCGCTGTCCCCTGATGTGCTGTGCCATGTGCCCTTATTTGCTGGGCTCTGTGCCTTGATGTGCTGTACCCTGATGTGCTGTGCCCTAATTTGCTGGGCTCTGAGCCTTGATGTGCTGTGCCATGATGGTGAGTGGTCAGTGTGTAGTGTAGTGGTCTGTCGGCAGTGTAGTGGTCTGTTGGCAGTGTGCAGTGTTGAGGTCCGTGTGCAGTGGTCCGTGTGCAGTGGTCCGTGTGCAGTGCAGTGGTCAGGGTTAATAATGTGTCCGCTGACACCAGTGCTGGGGGTTAATAATACGTTCGCTGACACCAGTACTGTTTTTGAAGTTTGAAAGTTTGCATGCGGCCCCCCATGGGATATGAAAACTTGTCTTGCGGCCCTCAGGTAATTTGAGTTTGAGACCCCTGGCCTAGGCTATAAGAAGATTGCCAAGACCCTGAAACTGAGTTGCAGCACGGTGGCCAAGACCATACAGCGGTATACAGGACAGGTTCCACTCAGAACAGGCCTCGCCATGGTTGACCAAAGAGGTTGAGGTCACATGCTCAGCGTCATATCCAGAGGTTGTCTTTGAGAAATAGATGTATGAGTGCTGCCAGCATGGTTGCAGAGGTTGAAGGGGTGAGGGGTCAGCCTGTCAGTGCTCAGACCATACGCCGCACACTGCATCAAATTGGTCTGCATGGCTGTCGTCCCAGAAGGAAGCCTCTTCTAAAGATGATGCACAAGATATTCTGCAAACAGTTTGCTGAAGACAAGCAGACTAAGGACATGGATTACTAGAACTATGTCCTGTGGTCTGAGGAGACCAAGATAAACATATTTGGTGTCAGATGGTGTCAGGCTTGTGTGGCGGCAACCAGGTGAGGAGGACAAAGACAAGTGTGTCTTGCATACAGTCAAGCATGGTGGTGGGAGTGTCATGGTCGAGGGCAACATGAGTGCTGCCGGCACTGGGGAGCTACTGTGACATACTGAAATTTGATCCCCTCCCTTCAGAGACTGGGCCGCAGGGTAGTATTCCAAAATGATTACGAACCCGAACACACCTCCAAGACCACCACTGCCTTGCTAAAGTAGCTGAGGGTAAAGGTGATGGACTGGCCAAGCATGTCTCCAGACCTAAACCCTATTGATCATCTGTGGGGCTCCTCAAACAGAAGGTGGAGGAGCACAAGGTCTCCAACATCCACCAGCTCCGTGATGTCGTTATGGAGGAGGGGAAGAGGACTCCGGTGGCAACCTGTGAAGCTCTTGCAACAGATCAAATTTGGGCCGGTTCACACTGCTGCGAATTCTATTGTGAATTTGATCCATTGCGATTGCAAAAATTCACAAACCATTTTACTAACATATTTTTCCATGAGTGCCATTTACATCAATGCGTTGCGACTTTAAGCTGCGTTAAAAAAGGGTCCTGTGCGAGATTGATCCGTGGCATTCCCTGAAATCGAGCCGCAAATTGCGGTAAAAACTTGCAATTTTGAAGACGCAGTAGTGTGAACCGCCCCCAAGTCATAAATTATCATGAAAAAAAATCACAGTGTGTCATGCAATGTGAAAAAATCTAAAGAACACGATTCAGAAAGTATTTATGTCGGCGTATCTAGAGATACGCCGCGTAAATACTAAGGGCCAGATTCTCAAAAGAGTATCGCAGGAAACACCGTCATATCTCTGTTTTTTTACTGGGTATCTATGCGTGTGATTCATAGAATCACTTACGCATAGATACAGTGAAGATCCGACAGGTGTAAAACACTTACACCGTCGGATCGTAGATGTAATTCCTTCGCTGGCCGCTAGGTGGCCTTTATGTGGATTTCTCATTTGCCTATGCAAATGAGCCTAATACGCCGATTCCCGAACGTTTTTACGCCGCCTCGTCGTCGTTTACGTCGTTTCCGTAAGCGTAAACCTACCCCTGCTATATGAGGGTAGGCTTACGAAGTTTCGTCGTATGCCATGTAAAGTATGGTGTCGGATGAGCGTCGTCTTTTTCCATCGGTTACGTCGTTTTACTAAGTCGTTCGCAAATAGGGCATTGCGTAAGTGACGATCACGTCATTTTCACGTCAGTTTCAACAACGTTTTCCGACGTGAGCTGGAGCATGCGCACTGGGCTTTTTTCCCGGTCGGCGCATGCGCAGTTCGATTCGACGCGGGGGCGCGCTTAATTTAAATACAAATCGCCCCCTTTGAATTACGCTGGGATACGCAGGGCCATTTACACTACGCCGCCGCAAACTACGGAGAAAGTGCTTGGAGAATACCGCACTTGCTCCAGTAAGTTGCGGTGGCGTAGTGTAAATGGCTTGCGCTACGCCGCCGAGGATTCTACCAGAATCTGGCCCTAAGAATAGCCGGCGTATCTTTTTTTGGTATTCAGAAAAGAAGATACGCCGAAATTCTGCTAATATACGAGCGACGTAAGTCACTTACACCATCGTATATTAGTTGCATATTTACGCTGGCCGCTAGGTGGCGCTTCCATCGTTTTACGCGTCGAATATGTAAATTAGGGAGTTACGCCGATTCCCAAACGTACTTGCGGCCGGGCGTCGTAGTTTATGTCGTTTGCGTAAGGCTTTTTCTGACGTAAAGTTACCCCTGCTATATGAGGCGCAGCCAATGTTAAGTATGGACGTCGGGACAGCGTCGAATTATACGTCGTTTATGTCGTTTGCATAAATAGTTCGGGAATGGGGCTGTACGCAAGTTACCTACACGTAATTTACATTGACTACTAGCGACTTGATTTCACGCATGCACACTTGGATACGTCCACGGACGGCGAATGCGCCATTCAGAAAATACGTAAATTGCGTGGGGTCATGATTAATTTACATGAATCACGCCCCCACATTAATAATTTGAATTAGGCGCCCTTACGCCGGACACTTTACGCTACGCCGCCGCAATTTATGGAGCAAGTGCTTTCTGAATAAGGCACTTGCCCATAAAATTTGTGGAGGCGTAGTGTAAAGTGCATACGCTACGCCGCCGGATAGATACATATTTGTATCTGAATCTGGCCCGAAATCTTCACACCACACCGTGAGTGCGCCAGTCACCGCTCCCATTGTTTTATGTTTCGAATATGTAAATGAGTGAGATACGCCGATTCACGAACGTACTCGCGCCTGGCGCATTTATATACGCGGTTTACGTAAGTCATACGTCCGGCGTAAACTTACCCCACATAAAGCAGGTGTAAGTCATGCAAAGGTTTGGACGTTTACGTAGTACTACATGAATAGGGCTGGGCGTAGGTTACGTTAACGTCGTAGGCAGTGATTCGATGTATCTTAGGCAGTTATTTCGACGTGGTTGTACGCATGCGCACGAGGATACGTCCAAGATACGACGCATGCGCCGTTCGTTTTAAGTACTTGGATGACGCTCAGCCCATCATTTGCATGGGGTCACGCTTCATTACCATGCATCAAGCCCACTTCCATTTTCTTTGTTAATAGCATGCTTGCCTCTCAATGTTGCGCCGGCGTAGCGTAAAGAAGATACGCTACCGCGGCATAAAGATGCGCAGATCTACGTGAATCCGGGCCATAGTTAATTAAAAATCTTCATACATTGCACTTACATTTAAAACGTTAAAACAAGCATGGGATAGAAATTCCTATAGGGTTGTGGCGATAAGGTTTAAATATCGGGTGATATCTCACTGCACTTGAGCGAGTTTGAGGTGGAGGAACTTGACCGGCCTGCACAGTCCTGACTTCAACCCGATAGAACACCTTCTATCGGGTTGAGGTCTCATAGACACACTTTTAAACCTTGTGGACGGCCTCTCCATAAGAGTTGAAGCTGTTATAGCTGCAAAGGGCGGGCCAACTCAATATTGAACCCTACAGACTAATGCCCCGTACACACGATCACTTTTTGTGATGAAAAAAAATGACATTTAAAATGATGGTGTGTGGGCAAAATGTAATTTTATGTCTTCTGAAAAATGACCAAAAAAAAATTCCAACATGTTCGAATTTTTTATGTAATTTTTCAAAATGTAATTTTTTGTGTCATAAAAAATGATCGTGTGTGCGCAAAACTACGTAAAAAATGACGTTTTAAACCCGAACATGCCCAGAAGCAAGTTAGGAGACGGGAGGTAAAACTACCATTCATAATGGAGTAAGCACATTCATCACGCTGTAACAGACAAAAAAGCAGGAATCGTCTTTTACTAACAAGTAACCAGCAAAAAGCAGCCGCAAGGCAAATAGAACTTCCCCTTTAGAGTGCCATCACTTAGTTCATCATTTTCCAAAAATGATGGTGTGTACGCAACGTCATTTTTGAAAATGAAGTTTGAAAAATGTCGTTTTTTTTCATGATGAAAAATTACATTTTTTTTCATCACAAAAAGTGATCGTGTGTACGAGGCATAATGCCGCGTACACACGATCATTTTTTGTGATGAAAAAAAACGACGTTTTCTGTGAAGTAAAAAACTACGTTTTTGAAACGTCACTTTCAAAGACGATATTGCATACACACCATCGTTTTTTTCACAAAAAGCGAGGTTACGTTCACCACTCTTTTCCATTGAAGCTTGCTTCATAACTAGCTTCTGGGCATGCGCGGGTTGAAAAACGTCGTTTTAAACGACGTTTTTGCTACACACGGTGACTTTTTGTGAAACAAAAAACGACGTTTTGAAAAACGACACAAAAAATTCAAACATGTTGGAATTTTTTTTTGGTCGTTTTTTGGAAGACAAAAAACGACGTTTTGCCCACACACGATCAATTTAAATGACGTTTTAAAAAACGACGTTTTTTTCCATCGCAAAAAACGACCGTGTGTACGCGGCATTAGACTGGGAAGCCATCAAAGTTCATTTGTGTGTAAAGGCGGGTGTACCAATAGTTTTGGTAGTAGGATAGATCCTCTTTGCCATTGGCTCCTGGTAACGGCTGCATCCCCTAGTTCTATGCAGCTGTAATGAAATATCCCATGAAGGTCGGGGGGCTCAGCCATGATTGCTTCCCTCTACCAGCTGCGTGAGTGCAATACATTCCAAAGCAAAAGGGAAAAATATAAGAGAATTTACTGTATATACGCGAGCAGTGCTTTAAGTGGGCCGGAACGCGGCGGTACTCAGTACCGCCACTTCCAAAAATGGCCCTGGAGAGTACCAGCACCTCTCCGTGTGCCCAGGACGTGCGTTTCCCATACCGGAATGCAGCCCCAGGCGGCACTTTCATGGGAGCGGCAGCCCGCGGCTCCCGGCCGCGGTAGACTTTAAAACGGCCATAAAAAAAAAAAGGGCGCGCGGCGCTGTGATACATGTCCCGCCCTCCTCCTCCTCCTAGCTCGTGTGATAGAGCCAGTGTGCTGTCTGTCACACAAGCTGGTCTAGAGGAGGAGGGCGGGACATGTATCAGCGCGCGCGCCAGAACTGTTACCGTCCGTGAGACTGGAGAGAGGAGAGGAAGAACTGCCTTCAGAACTGTAAGTACTGTGATGTTCCTCCATTTCCAGGGGTTCGGGAGAGCGGAACTGGGAGCGGGAATCAGAGTGCCCAGCCGCTTATTCAACGCAGCAATGTTATACAAATCTAAGTGATGGGCGCAGACTGTCTATAGGGCTATATCCCTCCTCCGGCCTATTCCATCCCCATGGTGACGGACGGGAACCCCCCTCTTCTCTTCTCTCCTCTCCTCCTTCCAAACTTGGTGCGCCCCTGTGACCGGACTCTTCTCCCCCTCAGTAGCGCACTCCTCTCATGGACTGCAGGGGGCGCTGTGCTCAGTACCGGGCATCTTGTGTAACTGACTGTGTTGCGTTACACAACTCACGTGTCACGTGGTGTACACTCTCTCTAATCCCACCTACCCATTCATTAACACTATACATGCCGGGGAGCTCCCAGTCCTGCCTGAGGAGGAGTGACAACTGGTGTCAAGATTATAGTAGAAGAATAGCCAAAGCTCTTTTGTCCTTACTTTTTATGTGGGTCACAGAAGCTCACTTATTTTTACCCCCCCCCCCCCCTGTGATCAGAGTCACCTGGCAGCTGATTATTGTCTTCTGTCAGCCTCCAGGTTCTGAAGGGTATTTTCATGTTCAGTATTGGGGGGGGGTCACCGGCGCCTAATAGAGTACCGGCACCTCTTTTGGCCCACTTAAAGCACTGTACGCGAGTATAAGCCAAGTTTTTCAGCAATATTTTTTGTGCTGAAATTGCCCTCCTCGGCTTATACTCGAGTCGCCTTTTTCCGCCTGATCTCCCGGACTTTGGGGACTCGTTACTGGCTGGCCGTAGGTCCCCTGGACCCCAAACCTGGCACATATGTAGCCCCACTCTTCCTCTACAAGTGTGCAAAGTTTGTTGCCGGGGTGCACCGATTTTTCATAGACTCTCATGTTAAACGGTCATTTCTTTGGTGACTTTGAGGACCCGTTACCAGCCTGTACTTGGACCCGGAACTTGGCACACATGTAGCCCCATTTCTCCTCTACAAGTGTGCAAAGTTTGTTGTCTGGGGGACCTACGACTGGGGAGCACCGATTTTTCAAAGCCGGGCACCCCTTCCATAGACTTCCAATTTAAACGTCAGTCTAGTCATGAGCACGGTGAGGCATGGGCACGGTGAGGCATGGGCACGGTGAGGCATGGGCATGGTGAGGCATGGGCACAGTGAGGCATGCACATGGACAAAGTGAGGCACAGTGAGGCATGCAGATGGACACCCTCGATTATACTCGAAAAGTAGTGGTCTAGGCTGCGAATTGCGTTGGAGTTCCTAAAGAACGTGGAAAAATGGTATATATTGTTGAAATCTGTTTAACCTCTTCCCGCCCGCCGGCAATGTACTGCAAAGCAGTGATAGGAATCTTAGAGATCTATATTTGGGGATGGCCCCTTCCTGTTCCATGATTGCCCACCAGTGCACAGAGCAAGATTATTAACTACTTGCCGACCTGCCGCCGCAGTTATACCGCGGCAGGTTGGCTCCCCTGCGCGAGAGCCCGTAGCTCTACGTCGGCTCTCGCAGCAGGTTCTAGGGGCACGCCGCCGCGCACACGCGCCCCCCGCTCACCCCCGAGTCCCACACGCGTGCCCTGCAGGCACGATCACTGCCGGGCACATGCGATCGCTCCCGGTCCTGTCAGCAGGGGAAATGCTGATCTTCTGTTCATACAATGTATGAACAGAAGATCAGTAATTTCCCCTAGTGAGGCCACCCCCCCCCCCCCATACAGTTAGAACACATCCAGGAACATACTTAACCCCTTCCCTGCCCCCTAGTGTTAACCCCTTCACTGCCAATGGCATTTTTATAGTAATCCAATGCATTTTTATTGCACTGATCGCTATAAAAATGCCAATGGTCCCAAAAATGTATTTAAAACCGGGAAAAAAAAAACGCTGATCGCCGCCATTACTAGTAAAAAAAAAATATTATTAAAAATGCCATAAAACGTCCCCCTATTTTGTAAACGCTATAACCTTTGTGCAAACCAATCAATAAACGCTTATTGCAATATTTTTTTTAAGAAAAATATGAGGAAAAAAAATAAAAAATTATATATTTTTGGGGGATATTTATTATGGTAAAAAGTATTTATTTTTTTTCAAAATTGTCGCTCTATTTTTGTTTATAGCGCAAAAACTAAAAACCGCAGAGGTGATAAAATACCACCAAAAGAAAGCTCTATTTGTGGGAAAAAAAGGACATAAATTTTGTTTGGGAGCCACGTCGCACGACCGCGCAATTGTCAGTTAAAGCGAAGCAGTGCCGAATCGCAATATGGTCTGGGGTTTAAATGGTTAAAGACATGGATGAGCGAGTTTGGGGTGAAAAAACTTGACTGGCCTGACCTCAACCCGATAGAACACCTTTGGGATGAATTACAGCAGAAACTGTGAGCCAGGTCTTCTCGTCCAACATCAGTGCATGACCTCACTAATGCTCTTCTGGAAGAATGCTCAAACATTCCCATAGACACTCCTAAACCTTGTGGACGGCCTTCCCAGAAGAGTTGAAGCTGTTAAAGCTGTACAGGGCGGGGCCAACTTAATATTGAACCCTACAGACTAAGACTGGGATGCCATTAAAGTTCATGTGCGTGTAAAGGCAAGCGTCACAATACAGGCCCGGATTCACGTAGCATTTACGCCAACATATCTACAGATACGCCGTGCAAGTACAAATGTGCGCCATCGTATCTATGCGCCGGACCCACAAACTAAGTTACGTCGAAAAATAGGCTTCTTCCGACCGACGTAACTTTCCTACGCCGTCGTATCGTGGGCGCCTATTTACGCTGGACGCATATGGAAGTTTCCGTTCAGATATGCAAATGTGGGAGATACGCCGATTCACGAACGTAGATGTGCACGGCGCATGTTTTAAGCGATTTGCGTAAGGGTTACGTCCGGCGTAAAGTTATTCCCCCATATAGGAGGCGCAACCCACGCAAAGGTATGGACCAGGGAATGAACGCCGTCAAATTTTACATTGTGTATGCCGTTTACGTAGTACGTGAATAGGGCTGGGCGTAGGTCACGTTCAAATCGTAGGCAGTGTTTCGACGTGACTGTGAGCATGCGCACTGGGATGCGTCCAAGAGACGACGCATGCGCAGTTCGTTTTTTGAAGCTCAGCCCATCATTTGCATGGGGTCTCACTTCATTTTAATATAGCACGCCCACTTTCACCTACTTTGACTTACGACTGCTTACGCCAACAACTATACGCTACGCCGGCGCAACGTTGAGCGCATTTTCTTTGTGAATACCATGCTTGCCTCTCAACGTTGCGCCGGTGTAGCGTAAAGAAGTTACGCTACACCCGCACAAAGATGCGCCGATGTACGTGAATCAACCCCACTTTTGTTAACATAGGGCCAGATTCTCATATATTTTCGGCGGCGTAGCGTAAGCCATTTACACTACGCCGCCGCTGCGTGCTAGAGCAAGTGCTTTATTCTCAAAGCACTTGCTCCGTAGTTTGCGTTGGCGTCTCGTAAATCGCCAATCGTAAACCCGCGCAATTCAAATGGGGCGGCTTGTATTTAAATTAAGCGCGCCCCCGCGTCGAAAGAACTGCGCATGCGCCGGCCGGGGAAAAAGCCCAGTGCGCATGCTCCAGCTCACGTCGGGAAGCGTCGTTGAAACCGACGTCAAAACGACGTGAGCGTCATTTACGCAAGTCCCTATTCGCGAACGAGTTTGTAAAACGACGTAAGCGACGGAAAAAGCCGACGCTGACCCGACGCCATACTTAACATGGCGTCCGACGGGACACGACGGCATCCGACGGGACCTCGTAAGGTTACTCCACATAGAAGCTGGGGTAACCTTACGCGAACGAAAACGACGTACGCGACGACGGGGCGGCGTAAAAGCGATCGAGAATCGGCGTACTACTTCATTTGCATATGCAAATGAAAAAACAACGTAAAGGCCACCTAGTGGCCGGAGTTGTCATTACACCTACGATCCGAAAGTGTAATGCTTTTACACTTGTCGAATGTAGAAGCGTATCTATGCAAAAGTGATGCTAAGCATCACGCGCATAGATACGAGACAAAAAAAAAGGCGATACGACGGGGCATCTGAGATACTCCGTCGTAACGCCTCTGAGAATCTGGCCCATAGTATACAGATACTCCTCTTTTAATGTCTTACCTGTTTAACGACCCCTCGGAATTACGGCCAGTTCTCCCCACCCGAACGACGTGCTATATATTTATTGTATTCTACAGTACAGAATTAATACAATGTTATTAGGCTGGAGTTTTGTGTTTAGTTGTGTGTTTTTCACAATACAATACACTAGTTAAGAATGCTTAAAATATTGGTTACTTGTGGCTCCTCGTTTACCGACCAATTTGTTTAGTGACCTGGTCGTTGGACCGGAACCTGGTCGTTAAGTGAGGAGTACCTGTATTATAGTACAGATCTGTGTTTGACTGACTCACAACCTCTGCTGTAAGTATATTAAAAGTTTTAACTACTCTTTCAAAAATATAATACTCTCTAATGTCGCGTACACATGATTCGAATTTCCAACAACAAAAGTCAGATGTGAGCTTTTGGTTGGATATTCCGACCACGTGTATGCTCCATCTGATATTTGCTGTCGGAGTTTCAGTCATGCCTCCCCTTTCCATTCTTTCCTCCAGACTGTTCAGATTAACCGCTTGCCGCCCCCCTGCCCGCCATCATATTACTGCGGGACGGCGGCACTCCTGGGCGAGAGCCCATAGCTATACGTCCGGCGATCAGCATTTTTGATCGGCGGCACTCCTGGGCGAGAGTCCGTAGCTATACTTCCGCTTTTTAAGCGGCCACTAGGGGGGGCGCGTGCGCGCGTCCCCGCTTGCCCCCCGAGTCCTGCCCGCGTGCCCGGCGGGTACGATCGCCGCCGGGCACCCGCGATTGCTCGTTACAGAGCGGGCAACGGGAGCTATGTGTGTAAACACAAAGCTCTCTGGTCCTGTCAGCGGGGAAACGCTGATCTTCTGTTCATACAATGTATGAACAGAAGATCAGTGATTTCCCCTAGTGAGTCCCCCCCCCCCCATACAGTCAGAACACACCCAGAAACACACTTAACCCCTTCACTGCCCCCTAGTGTTAACCCCTTCACTGCCAGTGACATTTTTTACAGTAATCAATGCATTTATATAGCACTGATCGCTATAAAAATGGCAATGGTCCAAAAAATGTGTTTAAAAGTGTCCGAAGTGCCCGCCATATTGTCGCAGTACTGAAAAAAAATGCTGATCGCCGCCATTACTAGTAAAAAAAAAATATTAATAAAAATGCCACAAAACTACCCCCTATTTTGTAAATGCTATAACTTTTGCGCAAACCAATCAATAAACGCTTATTGTGATTTTTTTTTTTACGAAAAATATGTAGAAAAATACGTATCGGCCTAAACTGAGGGAAAAAAACGTTTTTTTATATATTTGGTGGATATTTATTATAGCAAAAAGTAAAAAATATTGAATTTTTTTCAAAATTGTCGCTCTGTTTTTGTTTATAGCGCAAAAAATAAAAACCGCAGAGGTGATCAAATACCACCAAAAGAAAGCTCTATTTGTGGGAAAAAAAGGACGCCAATTTTGTTTTGGGAGCCACGTCGCACGACCGCGCAATTGTCAGTTAAAACGACGCAGTGCCGAATCACAAAAAGTGCTCTGGTCATTGGACAGCAATATGGTCCGGGGGTTAAGTGGTTAAAGAGGAAGTAAACCTTTACCGTTTTTTTTTAAACCCCTGCAAGACAAAGGCAAAATGAGCTAGTATGCACAACATACTAGCTCATTACGTGTCACTTACCTGCGATCGAAGCCCCCGAAGTCCTCCTTGGTCCCGTCCACCGCCATGTCCCCTTGTCGCTATTTCCTGTTATTGCCGCTCCGGCGATGTGATTGGCCAGAGCGGGATGACGTCAGTCCCGGCATTAACCCCACTAATGCCAGTGCGCCGTTGTCAGACCTTTCACCATTTTGTTGCCCGTCAATGAACTTGTTAAATCCTATCAATATCGTTTTGTAAGTGAAATCTCCAGAACTAAATTCTAAATGGAGTCAAAATAAAGATCTACATAGAGGAATCGGGACCTCCTTCCTCCTGGTGATCCCTCTAGTGATATAAAGATCTATATAGAGGAATCAGTACCTTTGTCCTCCTGCTGCTAATCCCTCTAGTGATATAAAGATCTATATAGAGAAATCAGGACCTCCTTCCTCCTGCTGGTGATCCCTTTAGTGATATAAAGATCTATATAGAGGAATCAGGACCTCCTTCCTCCTGGTGATCCCTCTAGTGATTTAAAATTCTATATAGAGGAATCAGGACTTCCTTCCTCCTGCTGGTGATCCCTCTAGTGATATAAAGATCTATATAGAGGAATCAGGATCTCCTTCCTCCTGGTGATCCCTCTAGTGATATAAAGATCTATATAGAGGAATCAGGACCTCCTTCCTCCTGCTGGTGATCCCTCTAGTGATATAAAGATCTATATAGAGGAATCAGGACTTCCTTCCTCCTGCTGGTGATCCCTCTAGTGATATAAAGATCTATATAGAGGAATCAGGATCTCCTTCCTCCTGGTGATCCCTCTAGTGATATAAAGATCTATATAGAGGAATCAGGACCTCCTTCCTCCTGCTGGTGATCCCTCTAGTGATATAAAGATCTATATAGAGGAATCAGGACTTCCTTCCTCCTGCTGGTGATCCCTCTAGTGATATAAAGATCTATATAGAGGAATCAGTACCTTTGTCCTCCTGCTGCTAATCCCTCTAGTGATATAAAGATCTATATAGAGGAATCAGGATCTCCTTCCTGCTGGTGATCCCTCTAGTGATATAAAGATCTATATAAAGGAATCAGGACCTCCTTCCTCCTGCTGGTGATCCCCCTAGTGATATAGAGATCTATATAGAGGAATCGGGACCATACCTCCCAACTTTTTGAGATGGGAATGAGGGACACCTATCAGCAAAAGTATGCAGGCATAGGACACACCCCATTGCCACGCCCCCTTAAAGGAGAATTGTACAAAAAACAAGATTGGTTAAACCCACAAGTGCTTTTTTTTTACCACTACTATTCCTTTATATTGGCTTTTGAAATTTACAAATGCAGCTATTTAGAAATCAGATGAAAGGTTTAGCGCTGGAAAACACTTTTTGATAGCTAAAAAGTGCATTTTATATAATACATCTATGTAGATCAGACCAAAATGAGGAGGAATGAGGGACAGATGGACTTTGCTCGAAATCAGGGATAGTTGGGAGTCAGTGTTGCCAACCTACCAGATTGAAGTTTACTGGCACGAAACCCCAAATTTACTGGGGTAGCCACGTTTTTACTGGCATTTTTACAAAAGTTACTAAATTACATTTTTAGGTGCAAATTTCAGTATTTAGGCTCCAAACAAGTACGCTAGGCAAGTAGCAATGTGATGTAAGGTAGGTATTAGGGTAAAAAAACATTTTTGTTATGGTCTGAGAAATTATTTAGTCACATCAACTCCTGCCTCCATCCCCCTCTGCCACCAACACCCCCTGCCTTCACCCCCCTCTGCCACCAACACCCCCTGCCTTCACCCCCCTCTGCCACCAACACCCCCTGCCTTCACCCCCCTCTTCCACCAACACCCCCTGCCTTCACCCCCCTCTGCCACCAACACCCCCTGCCTTCACCCCCCTCTGCCACCAACACCCCCTGCCTTCACCCCCCTCTGCCACCAACACCCCCTGCCTCCATCCCCCTCTGCAACCAACACCCCCTGCCTCCATCCCCCTCTGCCACCAACACCCCCTGCCTTCACCCCCCTCTGCCACCAACACCCCCTGCCTCCATCCCCCTCTGCCACCAACACCCCCTGCCTCCATCCCCCTCTGCCACCAACACCCCCTGCCTTCACCCCCCCTCTGCCACCAAAACCCCCTGCCTCCAACACCCCCTGACTTCTCCCCCCTCTGCCACCAACACCCCCTGCCTCCATCCCCCTCTGCCACCAACACCCCCTGCCTCCATCCCCCTCTGCCACCAACACACCCTGCCTTCACCCCCTGCCTCCATCCCCCTCTGCCACCAAAACCCCCTGCCTTCACCTCCCTCTGCAGTGCCACAATCTCCCCCTGCCTCCAATCTCCCCCTGCCTCCATCCCCCTCTGCGGTGCCACCACAGCCACCATCACTCCCTGCTTCCAATCACCATGCGCAGTTCCAAGCCGAACCAATCTTGGCTATTTTTACTGCCACATTCCCGCAACCACGGACATTTATGAACGGGGGAAAAAGAGTCCGTAAACATTACGGATGGTTGGCAACACTGTTGGGAGCTATGCAGGACCTTGTTCCTCCTGCTGGTGATCCCTCTAGTGATATAAAGATCTATATAGAGGAATCAGGACCTCCTTCTTCCTGCTGGTGATCCCTCTAGTGATATAAAGATCTATATAGAGGAATCAGGACCTCCTTCCTCCTGCTGGTGATCCCTCTAGTGATATAAAGATCTATATAGAGGAATCAGGACCTCCTTCCTCCTGCTGGTGATCCCTCTAGTGATATAAAGATCTGATAAAGATTTGCTCTGTATCTCAACATGTGATCATCAATCAGCGCCCCAGACGGTTCTCTTAGCTTCCTGAGCAGAGAGCTGGTGCTCCCTTCCCAACCCCCCACCCCAGGGCTGTGGAGGCGGCGGGTGATGTCAGCTGAAGCCCGCTGTCTGCTGATAATGGGTAAGAGGAGTGGAGAACAAACTGCACTCCTGTGAACCCAAGGAGAAGTATAGCCAAACAAGCTTTGTCTGTACTTCTCCTTTAAGTCCTTAAAATACAATTGATTACATTTCTGGGCATCCCGTATCTTCCCATCCCTATCCAAGTTTACCCCCCTAATAAACTCAAAACAACACAAAGCACCCTGACTGTTTTTTTTTTTTTTTTTATTCTTTATTTAAATTTTTCCTTCACAAAAATAGTAATACAGCATTTCATTAGATACACCTATACAACAATTCTGTTATTTTACTCATAGCCTCTTCTTTTTGTTTTGTGTTGCTTACTCTTTACAAACCATCGGTGGTTTTTGACTACTGAGTGGATGCTGAAAATTCCTGTTGCCTGGCTGTCTGCAAAGGGGTGTAGCGCCTATGTACTTTACAGTACTGGTGCTAGTTAAATTTATGTGTAGATCAGAGTATAGTTAAACTCCGATCCTGATTGTTAGTAGCAAAATTTGGTCTCTGTCTCAGCTTGGCTGTACTGTGAGCTCATTCTGCTGTACTGGGGTGTTCTTCCAGCCCCGGTGCTGCAGGTGGCAGCAGTGGAGTCAAGGTTTGGGTGCTCTCTCCAAGCAGCCAATCACGAGGGTTTGTCCTTGCTGTACATGCTGGTGAGGGGTATTTATGGGACAGACGCCATTGGTTCTGGGTTTTCTTCGTCCAGTTTGACACCCACCTTTAGGGTGGCCACATCACGGCGCCCTAGCGTTATGGCCTACCTGCCCGGGGCGTGCGTGCCACGCGGTGTTCTTGGTTCCGGGGCCGGAACATCTGAACAGCGTCAGGGACCCAGTGAGTGACTGGGTTCCCACTTTTGAAAATCCCAAGCTGTTCTGCTGTTCGGTGGGGAGTCAGTCTGAGGAGCGCCATTGAGAGGCTGGCGGTCCAAAAGGGCCTGGATGAACCACCGGAGATCGAGGTAACCGGATACCGAGGGATTGATCACCTGTCAGTCGGTACCTGGGCGACAAGCTGAAGGAGATCCAGACATAATTCAATTAAAGTTGGGGTTCACCCGTACATACCGTTATATTGTGATTCTCTCCCCGGGTTCCGGCGGGACTGGGCATTCCTATCCCTGGGTTAGATGATTGAAGTCTGGCAAAACAGTTCCCATGTCGCACAAGGCGCCTCACCAGATTTCCGTAAATAGCCGAGCGGTAGGTCGGCGCTATACGGCGCCTGCGCCAGTCGTGTAGAGCTGACTGCGCAGGCGCGGTATAGCGCTGACCCGCAGCTCGGCTATTTATGGAAATCTGGTGACGCGCCTTGTGCGACATGGGAACTGTTTCGCCAGATGTCAATCATCTAACCCAGGGATAGGAACGCCCTGTCCCGCCGGAATCAGAACCCGGAAGCGGGGGAGAAAAATCACAATATAACGGTATGTACGGCGATAAAAAAGACCTGCATTACTGTAAATGTCGTTAGTATCCTGGATGTAATGTTAGAATTTTTTTTTAGGGCGAACCCCCGTTTTAAGGAGGCCTATCTCTAATAATCCAACCCAGAGGTGACCTGTGGCAGAGGTATCTTTCTGAGGCTTATTGAGAGGGGTCTGTGGCAGAGACTTTCTCCCAAGTTCACCAAGGAGGGTCTGTGGCACAGACTTTATCCTACAATTGTCCGAGTGATACTCCGGCTGCCAGGTCAGTGAGAGAGACCTGGCCGGGTACACTAAACCCACTCCGGCGGGAGTGGCGCAGAGACGTGTTACGTTTTGGAGCAAGACTTTCCCTATCATTACGCCTGAATCTGCTATTCTCCTATCTTCTTCAGCTTTACTTTCCTCACCATAAGTTTAACCCCTTCCATACCAGGCACTTACGCACCTTCCCGCCCAAGCCAATTTTCAGCTTTCAGCACTGTCACACTTTGAATGACAATTGTGCGGTCATGCTACACTTGGTGGTATTTGATCACCTCTGCCGTTTTTATTTTTTGCGCAACAACTGATAAAAGACTGAAAATTTAGAAAAAAATATACATTTTTATTTTTTTCTGTTAACTTTTTTGTAAATAAGTACGTTTTCTCTTTCAATTACGGGCACTTATATGGCGGCACTGATGAGGTAGTACTGATGGGCACCGATGAGGTGGCACTGATAGGCGGCGCTGGTATGCGGCACTGATGGGCACTCATAGGTGGCACTGATGGGCACTCATAGGCGGCACTGATGGGCACTCATAGGTGGCACTGATGGGCACTCATGGGCAGCACTGGGAACTCATAGGCGGCACAGAATGGCACTCATGGGTGGTACTTATGGGTGGCACTGATGGGTACTTATGGGTGGCACAAATGGGCACTGATAGGTGGGCACTGGGCATGGATTGGCACGGAGGGGTGGCACTGAAGGACACTGTGGGGTGGCACTGATGTATATGTTGCCAGTCAGTGCCCATGTGTGGGCACTGACTGGCATCTTTCTTTTTTTACCTGTATTTTTATTTATTTTTTAATCCTGTTTTTTTTTTTTTTACGTTTTTTTTTTTTTACGTTTTTTTTTTATTTATTTTTTGCCCTGCCAGTGTGGGAATCCCTGGTGGTCTAGTGTGGGCATACGAGGGGGGGCTGTGCTGATAAACAATCAGCGTGAACCCCCCCGTCAGGAGAGCCGCCGATCGGCTCTCCTGTACTCGCGTCTGTCAGACGCGAGTGAGGAAGAGCCGTCGACGGCTCTTCCTCTTTACATCGTGATCAGCCGTGATTGGACACGGCTGATCACGTGGTAGCGAGCCTCCGCCGGAGACTCGTTACCGAGATCGGTGATGCAGGGTGTCAGACTAACACCCCGCATCAGCGATCGCCGTGCGGCATGAAATCGTGCTGGACGTTTGAGAACGTCCAGTCACGATTTCATAACCAATTCCCGGCCGTAAATCTGCTTTTGGCTGGGCGGGAAGTGGTTAAAGAGCACAGAAAAGAGCACCTGTCTGGACATTCCTTTACTTCTACTATATGCAATACGCATCATTCACCCCTAGGAATTTCGGAGGAGCCACGGGGTAACACGTCGCCCAAAAATCCAGCAGCTCCTCCCGGGGATACTGCTACAGGGGGAAGACATCAATATTTCAGGCGCCTTTTTCAAGGTGACAAATAACGTTGTGTTCTGCTGCTAATGTGTTTGTCAAGTGTTTTGAAGGGTCTAGGAAGAAGTGTTTGAATTTTAAATTGAACGGTATAAAGAAGTGTTAACTGGTGTTTATTATTGCTTTTGTTGTAGTAAGATGTCCTCAGATAAGAGATGTGCTGCTCCCCCAAGATGAATGCAGCAGTGCGCCGGGCGGAGGGTCGCACAGTGGGGTGCCGTCACTGCTACAAAACCCATTGATGCGGAGGGATGAAGAAGGATTGTGGATATTCTTCCATTACCATGGCAATAGGAAGTGTATAGTTCAGCATTTTTGGCGAGCTGATTTAGTACCTGCTAAAAGAGAAATGGGACATTTCCTGAGATACAAACAA